>JBBGZY010001795.1:447500-562500 GCA_037952925.1 Lithobates clamitans
AAAAACACAAAGATGCAAACCAGGTCTAAGATGTTTAGTAACATAATGGGGTTAAAAAAAAAAATAAAATTAGCCCTTTATAGTACAAAAAAAGCAAATGATCACTACTGTAAGGGGTTCTTTTTTTACTGTAGAACTGTGAAAGTAATATTTACAGTAGCGATTATTTGCTCTTTTTGAACTATAAAGGGCTAATTTTATTATTTTTAACCCCATTATGTTACTGGCTGATTAATCGATTATGAAAATAGTAATCGATTAATTTCATAATCGATTAGTTGTTTCAGCCCTATACACACCAGTGGTGTATTTAGGTTTTGTGCTGCCCTAGGCCTGACTAAACGCATGCACCCCCCTAATTTAAATACGACCCACCCCTTCCTGTTTAAGACCCACCCTATCATCTGTAAACCACACCCCTTCCTCTTTAGGCTTATTTGGCACCTTTCAGGGGGGAACGGGTACCTGTTTCTGACAGGTACCCTTCCCCACTTCTGGGAGACTGCGCTGTCCCCTCTGAAGTTTGCCCCCCCTCTTCCTTCCTCCACTGGGCCATTTAGAAAGTGCAACGGGCTTCGCACTTGTGCAGTAGGGAACCGGTCGGTTTCCCTTACCATGAATGATAGTGGTAAAACCCGAGAGCCAATCTGAAAATCGGCTGAGGTGTCGACATTGCTGGATCCCTGGACAGGTAAGTGTTCTAATATTAAACGTAAGCAGCTATAGTATTTGTAGCTGCTGAGTTTTAATGCTATCACGGGGGGGGGGGGGTCTCACTGTGCCCCATCAAACTCAGCCACTGTGCCTTCAAATGCAGCCACTGTGCCCCATCAAACGCAGCCACTGTGCCATCAAATGCAGCCACTGTGCCCCATCAAACTCAGCCACTGTGCCTTCAAATGCAGCCACTGTGCCCCATCAAACGCAGCCACTGTGCCATCAAATGCAGCCACTGTGCCATCAATTGCAGCCCCACTGTGCCATCAAACGCAGCCACTGTGCCATCAAACGCAGCCACTGTGCCCCATCAAACGCAGCCACTGTGCCCCATCAAACGCAGCCACTGTGCCCCATCAAACGCAGCCACTGTGCCCCATCAATTGCAGCCACTGTGCCCTCAAACACAGCCACTGTGCCCTCAAACGCAGCTACTGTACCCATCAAATACTGCCACTGTGCCATCAAACGCAGCCACTGAGCCCATCAAACGCAGCCACTGTGCCCATCAATTGCAGCCACTGTACCCATCAACTGCTGCCACTGTGCCATCAAACGTAGCCACTGTGCCAATCAATTGCAGCCACTGTGCCCAAACGCAGCCACTGTGCCCAAACGCAGCCACTGTGCCCATCAATTGCAGCCACTGTGCCCCATCAAACGCAGCCACTGTGCCCCATCAAACGCAGCCACTGTGCCCCATCAAACGCAACCACTGTGTCATCAAACGCAGCCACTGTGTCCATCAAACGCAGCCACTGTGCCCATCAAATGCAGCCACTGTGCCCATCAAATGCAGCCACTGTGCCCATCAAATGCAGCCACTGTGCCATCAAATGCAGCCACTGTGCCATCAAACGCAGCCACTGTGCCCATCAAATGCTGCCACTGCCAGTGCCCATAACACTGATATAATTTATTCAATCATTGTACCTGCTGTCCTGGGGGTTTCCCTCGTGTCCCTCTCTCTCCTCCTCCTGATGTCACAGCCAGATCCCGCCCCAGGGCCGAGGAGAAGATTCACTGCAGGAAAGCAGTGCAGGGGAGGGTAGGCGGAGCTTAAGGCTCCACCTGTCACCTGCTGCTTATGGGGGGCGCGAGTGACACACGCCGCCCCCCCGCATGAGAAAAAACCCCCCCCACTCGTCTTGCCCATTCCCGGCTGCCGCCTCCCGCACACATGCAGCCCACGGCGGCCGGCTTTCTGTAGCGGCGCCGCGGTGTATGGGTGTGCTTGGCAGAGAGTGGGGGGGGTGTGAGGTACATGCCCCCACCCTCTGCCAAGCATGCCCATACACCGCAGCGCCGCTACAGAAAGCCGGCTGCCGTGGGCTGCATGTGTGCGGGAGGAGGCAGCGGGAGCTGGGAATCAGCAAGACGGGTGGGGGGCTTCCTCTCGAGGGCCGCCCCCCGCAAAGTGTTGGCCTAGGCCAAAACACAGCCCTGATACACACACATACACTGTATACAGTTTAGCTTCATCTCACTGCAGACCATTCCTGGTGTATTGTTTCTAATATACTTCAGCCAGGCAGGTGACTCACTGAGCTGCAGTGCATTTAATATATATATTATATATATATATATATATATATATATATATACACACACACATACACAGGCTTGTATTTGTATATATATATATTATAGTCTAGCCAAGCCTATACCTGACTAAGCCATTGCCTGAGCGCGTGTTCAAAGACACTTTCAGCCAGGCAGGTGACTCACTGAGCTGCAGTTCATAAAATATTTATCCACTGCATTGTATTCCAGCCAAGACTATACCTGACTGTAGGCCATTCCTTGAGTGCATGTTCAAAGACACTTTCAGCCAGGCAGGTGACTCACTGAGCTGCGGTTCATAAAATATATATCCACTGCATTGTAGTCCAGCCAAGCCTATACCCTAATGTAGGCCATTCCTGGTGTACTGTTTTTAGTAAACTTCAGGCATTGTTTTGCTAATTTAATTGTACAGTATGTCTGGAAGGCCACCAAGGAGAGGCAGACACTCACAGGCCACTAAAAGAGGGCAAGCAGGCTCTGTGTCTACAGCAAACAGTGCTGGTCATGGACACGGTGCATCCTCAGCACATGGCCGTGGGGCGCGCTTGTCCTTTTTTTCGGCAGCTGGCCGTGTTGAGCCACAACAAGCAGAAGAGTTGGTAGAGTGGATGACCAAGCCACCACCATCCTCTTCATCCCCTGTCACCCAGGCTCAGAGTACTTTGGCTGCCAATGCATCGGCCAAAGCGGCCTCTTCCATCGGCTCAATGTCATCAGTCACTCCTTCCCTAGCCCCACCATCATGCCCTGAGCTGTCCCCCAAACTGTTCGACCACAGTGTTGGGTACATGCTGCAGGAGGATGCGCAGCGTTTTGAAGGCTCCGACAATGGTACCCAGATTGAGGAAGGCAGTAACATGAGCCCAGAGAGAGGGGGTGCCCAAGAAGCACAACAAACTGGCAGTCATGTTCCCCCAGCTTCAGCATACTGCCAGGTTTGCTCCAGTGAGGAGGGAGGGGATGATGAGGTCACTGACTCTACGTGGATGCCTGATAGGAAGGAGTTGGAGGCACATCTCCAACGAGGCAGGATGCCCTCCAGGGACCAGCTTAAGGGCAGCCAACCGACTGCATCACACCGCAGAGCTCTGCATGTGCAGGGCGCTGCTGACTCCGCATTTTTCCAAAAGTTCTTTGGTGTGGGCCTTTTTTGAGATGTGTGCAGCAGATCGGACCGTTGCTGTTTGCAACATATGTCTGAAGCGTATCAAGCGTGGCCAAAACAGCAGCCACTTGGGCACCACATGCTTGACCAGACATATGTCTAACTCCCAGGCAGTCCGTTGGCAAGCGTACTTAAAGACCCACACCAAAGAACAAGGCGGACCTCTCCTTGCTCCTCATCAGCTGGGATCTCCAACCCCACTATACCTTCAGTTCTCTCAGAAACCTGCACTGAGGAGGAATGAAGGTGTAGAATAAGGTGTGCCAAGTACTTGTGGGCAATCTGCTATCGCTACACCAACGTCCGATTGTAGCAGGCAAATTTCCCTACCCCAGTTGCTAAACCAGTGAAAGAAATTCTGTCCCAGCCATCCACATGCTCAGCGGCTGAATGCTAGTTTGGCCAAGTTGCTAGCACTCCAACTGCTGCCTTTTCAGCTGGTAGAATCTGCCCCCTTTCGAGAATTTGTGAAATGTGTGGTACCTCAGTGAAAGTTCCCAAACGCCAATTTTTTCTTGTATGACAATTCCGGCTCTCTACCGACATGTGGAAGGCAATGTCTTGGCCTCATTGGACAGGGCTGTCAGCGGTAAGGTGCATATTACCGCTGACTCACGCTCCAGCAGGCATAGACAGGGACGTTACCTTTCTTTCACGGCGCACTGGGTAACCCTACTGGCAGCTGGGAAGGATGCAGGACAGGGTGCAGAATTGTTGAAGCTTGTTCCGCCACCACGCCTCCAAAATGCTGGTAGTGGTGGTTCTGCCACACCTCTCTCCTCCACCCCCTCCTCTTCTTCTTCCTCTATGGCCTCTTCCTGTGAAGATTTGTCCTCAGAACCAGAGGTTCTGATCCACGTTACAAGGGTAAGGTTGCGGAACTTATCCAGCCGTCGCAGAGGGAGCAGAGGATGAAACATCTTCGGGAGGCCTTGCAGAAAGGCTTGTGCAATGCGTTTCCAGAGCCTGGGAGGGTACAAATTCCTGGTCCTGGACAATGTGTTGCTGGGGCTTCGGTCAGTCACAGAAGGAGCGATGGCGAAGGTGCCCGTCTGAGCGATGCGTTCAGACAATTTTTTAGCCCACAGTCCCAAGGTATGATCGGTTTTCCAGCAACCATCGCCAGCGTCTGTTGTACATGGTGCAGGAATACCTAGGGGCAAGATCAGACTTGGAGACCTTTCCAACCGAAAATCCACTGGGTTACTGTATCTTGAGGATGGATCACTGGCCAGAGCTTGCACAGTTTGCAATTGAGCTATGGCCTGTCCTGCATCCAGCGTTTTTTTGGAACGCATATTCAGTGCAGCTGGAGGCTTTGTAACCGATCACAGAGTGCGCCTGTCCACCAACTCGGTTGAACGGCTCACCTTCATAAAAATGAATCAGTCTTGGATCACCAGCTACCAAGCACCTGATGCTGATGTAACCGAATAATTTTTTTATGAAAGTGAGATCCCTTGAAGACTGCCTATGCTGATGCTGACTGACTATCCTGTTATGCCGAGTGACTATCCTATTCCTCCTCAATGTTCATGTTGATAGCTTCTAAGAACATTTTTGGTTCTGGGCACCAGCACCAGTGCCTAAAGTCCAATTTTTCTGCCCCTGTTTAACAGGGGCGCGTAATTACAATTTTTAAATCCAATATTTCACAGCAGGGCTCGTTCCTGCGCTCAACAACAGAATATGTGAGGGGTTACAGTGTTGTGGCAACAACACCAGTGCCTAAAGCCCAATTTTTCAGCTCCTGTTTAATAGGGGCATGTAATTACAATTTTTGCTGTAATATTTTGCAGCAAGGCTCGTTCCTGCACCCAACTAGAGTATTTGTGTTGGGTGGCAGTGTTGTGGCACCAGCACCAGTGCCTAAAGCCCCAGTTTTCTGACCCTGTTCAAAAGGGGCATGTAATTACAATTCCTGTTCCAGCGCCCACCAAGAGTAACTGAGGGCTTACAGTGTTGTGGCAACACCACCACACCAACAAAGGCACAATTTTTCTGACCCTGTTCAACAGAGGCATGTAATTACAATTCTTGATATAATATTTCACAGCAGGGCCTGTTCCAGCGCCAAGCAAGAGTAACTGAGGGCTTACAGTGTTCTGGTACCACCTAAGGCCCAATTTTCTGCAGAGTATATAGGGCAGGCCCCAACTTTCAAACATCCGACTTACAAACGACTCCTACTTACAAACGGAGGGAGACAACAGGAAGTGAGAGAAAATCTACCCCTAGGAAGGGAAATTCTCTCCTGTAAGTGTTAATATGGGAAAAAGGTGTCTCCTCCACTGATTTATCACCAATCCTTGTTTCCCTTAAAAAACCCAAATTTTCAAAATCCAATTGTCATTAGGACAGAAAGTGAGGTGAAATCTTCTGAACAGGGGCACAGACAGCAAAACAAATGTTACAGGGGTGACGATAACCCTTCCCTATGTTTTCCAAAAAGCTTTAAAATAGATTTTTTGGTTGGAGCTACACTTACAAAATGTACCTGTTCCAAATTACAAACAGATTCTACATAAGAACAAACCTACAGTCCCTGTCTTGTTTGCACTGTCTGTATACTGCTGTTCAGAGTATATAGGGCCTGGGGGCTCAACGCCTTTTCTTTTTTTCATTTGGGTGCAGGGTTCCCCTTAATATCCATACAAGACCCAAAGGGCCTGGTAATAGACTGCTGTTTGTCTCACTGATTTTCATCCATATTGCCGGGACCCGACATTACATTAAAGCCGCAAGCAGTTTTAAATGACTTTTATTCCTTTAAAAATGTCATTTTATGCAGGGACTGTTCTAAGCACGGGAAACACGCGCCACTTTACAGGCATACTATAGACACCCCCCAGGTACAATAATTAAAAGGAATGTTTCACTTTTATTTTTTTACTTTAAGCATCATTAAAATCACTTCTCCCGGAAAAACGGCCGTTTTTAAAACTTTCTTTTGCATTGATACATGTCCCCTGGGGCAGGACCAGGGTCCCCAAATCCTTTTTAGGACAATAACTTGCATATTAACCTTTAAAACTCGCACTTTTGATTTCTCATGTTCGAGTCCCATAGGCTTTAATGGTGTTCGAATGTTCACGCAAACTTTCGGTCTGTTCGCATGTTCTGGATGCGAACCGAACGAGGGGGTGTTCGGCCCATCCCTAGTTCTGAGCCAGGACTCATTGCCAAAGAGGGGAAACCATGCATACCAAAAGCAAGTGTACCTTTATTCATCTCACAGTACCATGGCATAGGACATAAAGGATGGAAAGCTACAGCTGAAATGTAACACAAGGCTTTGCAGAGTGGAAATTCCATATCACCCACAGAGTTCAGGTAAAGTGGAAAGAATAAACCGAACAATTAAAGATAAAATAAGTTAGGCTACAGGTGGCACATTTGCCAAAATGGAAAACTGTGCTGCCTGTGGTTTTAGCAGAAATAAGAATGACCCCTTCCAAGACCAATCACTTGGACCCTTTTGAGATCCTGATGGGTCAACCTTTTCCCACGCCCTGGATTAAGAAACCCTTGATAATAGAGCAGGGAGATCTGAGTTTAATACAGGAAGAATATTGTAGAAACTTTATTATGAAGTTAAATGGCATCTAAGGCAAAGTATTCTTTTTCATTACCCTTACAGGAACCAACACATGAGTTCCAACCCAGAGATGTGATCGTAATTCGCCAGCTAAACTAGACCAAGAAGCAAGATGACCCTTTTGGCCTGCCCACTTGTGTAGTCGCAGCAAGCAGAACCGCTGTCCTCACGGAACAATCCAGAGCCTTGATCCATGATGAGAGGATAAAGAAAGTACCACAAAGGACCCCAAAGCAAGATACAGATAAAGGAGGTCAAGCAAGTGATGCAAATCCTCGAAGATCGAGTGAAACAGGTGATAATAAGATTCTGAAAAAGATGACATCACTTCTCTCACCACAGACTTTTGGGAAAGCCTTGTGCCTACTCTTTATGCTGACACTGATGGTGTTTCTGCCATGGATCATCACTAACTGTATCTATCATCCTGAGGACTCGGGAACACTAAAGGCCATATGCAGCCCCCTTCTAATGGAACAGTAACTAGACAAAGGAGGGAATCAACGTGGAGGGCCCAAAGGACTCATCCCCCCTTACTGATAAAATGGTGTTACTTCAGTATAAGTATTCTTTTTCTCAGAGGTCAGGTTATGACAAATGTTGGGTATGTAGTAAATTGCATCCAAGCACAGTCCAAATTCCTCTCTTAGCTGTCCCTGTAAATATAACCCAGAAATTAATACAAATTTAAATACTGTTTTGAATAGGGGAGATGGTATCAACAACCCTGCGAGTTTCATTTTGAACCAGTTCACCATGGCCGCCGTTTCTGAAAGTTTTCAGAATACTATAAGCCAACGATCATTGTCCCTAGGGAATAGTGTACATGTATGTTGCGGCAAGGAATGCTATCCATGGATACCAGTTGGTACCCGTGGGTGGTGTTATTTGGCCTCATTGATTCCAGTTATGGAAATCATAGGGGATGAAAAAGGAAAGCACCAACATCTTTTGAAAGTTAGAGCATACCCTAAGTACCCCCCTTAAACAGAGAAAAGAGAGTTGTTTTCTGATAAAGACCAAGCCTGGGCATGGTTTCCCTCATGGACAGGATGGGGAATAGAAATTATGAAAAGATTGAATAATTACTCAAATTATGGATGAAATTATGGGAAAAAATTCTGTAGACATCAAATTGTTAAGTATTGAACAAAGGGCTATTCGTAAACAACTAGATATGCACAAAGTAGCTATTGAATCCAGTGCTGCTCTGATTGGACTCTGAAGTAACGGAGGACTATGAGTGCTGCACATGGATTCATAATAACAGTATTGAAGTTCCTGATTATTATGATATAATTGATAAACACCGAAAGGAGGTGTCAAACCTCCAAGCTGAAGCCAGAAATTGCCAAAGATGGGTGGAACCCCTTTAAGGGACTAGGAAGATTTTGTTGATTCCATTTTTTCTTGTTTCCAACAGGCAGGAATGTTAATTTTAATGTGCCTGTTTTTTTTCCTTGTTATATATTGTTCAAGCTTATTCAATGTATCTATAATCATACAATGCAACGAAATGACCCCACATAGTGAACATGGTGATATCCCGGTTTGTAATATAAGAGGGGATTGAAGGAGGAGAAAGAGTAACATGATTAAAACTTTAATATAGCTGACAGAGGAACATCTCTTTTTTTTAGGGTCTTGTTTGTCACGATGACCACAGCATAGATAAGGTCTGGTAAAAACTGGTTCTGAAATGATGTCTTCAGACAAAGTCAAAATGTCGGCATTTTACAGAAAAAAACAGAGAGCGAAAAAAGTAAACTTAGAAAATATATAGCAGCAGTATACAAATAACAAGGAAAAAACAAAATACAGGGAACACTTAAATTGACACTAAACAATTTCTTATTTTCCAAAAATATCCATATGCATCCACTACTTAACCGGTTCAATACAGGGCAATTTCACCCCCTCCCTTCCCAGGCCAATTTTTGGTTTTCAGCGCTGTCGCACTTTAAACGTCAATTGCGCGGTCGTGCGACGTTGCTATAATAAATATCCCAATTTTTTTTTTTTTTAAACAAATTTTTTCCTCAGTTTCGGCCGATACGTATTCTTCTACATATTTTTGGTAAGAAAAATCGCAATAAGCGTATATTGGTTTGCGCAAAAGTTATAGCGTCTACAAAATACGGGATAGATTTATGGCATTTTTTAAAAATATATATTTATTTATTTTTTTAGCGGCGATCGCGATTTTTTTTCGTGACTGCGACATTATGGCGGACACATCGGACACTTTTGACACATTTTTGGGACCATTCACATTTATACAGCGATCAATGCTATAAAATTGCATTGATTACTGTGTAAATGTGACAGGCAGTGAAGGGGTTAACCACTAGGGGGCGGGGAGGGGTTAAGTATGTTTCCTAAGGGAATGATTCTAACTGAAGGGGGAGGGGACGCTCAAGGGGAGGAGACCGATCAGTGTTCCTCCGTTCTGGGAACACAGATCGCTCTCCTCAGAGCTGACAGGCTGTGGATCTGTGTGTTTACACACACAGATCCACGGTCCGGCCCGGTTAACGGGCAATCGCGGGTGCCCGGTGGACATCGCGGCCGCCGGGCACACGCACCGGGTCCCGAGCAACGCGGCAGGCGCGCGCGCGCCCCCTAGACGGCCGGGAATCCCAGGACGTCCTATGACGTCCACCCAGGAAGGAAGATCCCATCTGTGGACATCATATGACTATGGCTGGGTATTGAAGTGGTTAATGATTTCGTAATCTATTTTTCCTGATATTGTTTCTAACTGCCTCCTTGTAAAGCCTTCCAAGAGTTGTCGAACCTCTTCATTTCCCCCTCACTCCCTATGTTTGGAATAACCAGTGCATGCTAGTTGCAGTCATGTGCACTGCTCTACTCACACTACACACCCCATCATTTATAGTTGAGGGCAGCACAGTGGCTAAGTGGTTAACACTTCCACCTAGCAGCACTAGGGTCGTCAGTTCAAATCCCAACCATAGCACTACTTGCCAGGAGTTTGCATGGTCTCCCTGTGCCTACGTGGGTTTCCTCCCACACTCCATGCTGGTAGATTAATTGACTGCTGTCTAAATTGTCCCTAGTATGTGTATGTATGAAAGTGCGTTAAAGAGGAACTGCAGTCTGCTCGCATAATTGGTAATAAAAACATCTTTGCCATTTTGAAGCTTTCCTCCAACCACTTTGCATATTATTTTATATTTACTGTGATTCTGTACTTGCCAAATATGCTGCAGAAATCTCCCACCACTGAGTATGGCTGCATCCATTTTAACTGTGGGTAGAGCTGTGCATGATGTCATAAGCCTAGGCTTTTTACCAGACAAGAAACAGGAAGTGGGATATATAAAGGTATTTAGTGGCAGAAAAAACATTTTTACTATCCAAAGTTAAAACAATGAGGGCAGAAGATTTAATAGATGGAAAGTTGAAAAAAATGACTGAAGCTCTGCTTTAAGGACCTTAGATTGTAAGCTCCTTGAGGGAAGGGACTGACGTGAATGTGCAATATATATGTAAAGCGCGATTTCTGGGGCTTCAGCGTCCTTATTTAAGAAATTAACCAGCAAGGCCAAACTTAATATTAGAGAAAACTTAGAAAAAGAATAAAACAAATGACGCTGCAAAAATCTAAAAACTTAGTCATCCTTACTGGATATTGTCAGTCAGTAGAACATAGTCCACATTTCACATCAGGAGCCCCCTCCATCACATCAGGGCCCCCCTCCATCACATGAGAGCCCCCATTTCACATCAGAGCCCCCCTCCATCACATCAGGGCCCCCCTCCATCACATGAGAGCCCCCATTTCACATCAGAGCCCCCTTCCATCACATCAGGGCCCCCCTCCATCACATCAGAGCCCTCATTTCACACCAGGAGTCCCCATTTCACATCATAGCCCCTTCCATCATGAGAGTCCCCATTTCACACAGAGAGTCCCCATTTAACACCCAGAGCCTCCATTTCACATCAGAGCCCCCGCCATCATATCAGAGCCCCCATTTCACATCAGAGCCCCTTCAAACACATGAGAGCCCCCATTTCACACAGAGAGCCCCCATTTCACATCATAGCCCCCTCCATCACATCAGAGCCCCCATTTCACATCAGAGCCCCCTTCCATCACATCAGAGCCCCCATTTCACATCATAGCCCCCTCCATCACATCAGAGCCCCCATTTCACATCATAGCCCCCTCCATCACATCAGAGCCCCCATTTCACATCAGAGCCCCCTTCCATCACATCAGAGCCCCCATTTCACATCAGAGCCCCTTCAAACACATGAGAGCCCCCATTTCACACAGAGAGCCCCCATTTCACATCATAGCCCCCTCCATCACATCAGAGCACCCATTTCACATCAGAGCCCCCTTCCATCACATCAGAGCCCCCATTTCACATCATAGCCCCCTCCATCACATCAGAGCCCCCATTTCACATCATAGCCCCCTCCATCACATCAGAGCCCCCTCCATCACATCAAGGCCCCCATTTCACACCAGAAGTCCCCATTTCACATCAGAGCCCCCTCCATCACATCAGATTACCTCTCAACATCAGTCCCCATTTCAGGTTGGTGAGGGGGGGACCCCTCAGGAGGTGTTAGGATCGTTTACATTACAAAACTTTTCTGACTGTCTGTGTTGTGTCTGTGCTGGCAAGCCAGATGCAGTGTCAGTGTGCCTGTTCTAATCTGTGTCCACATGAGAGCACTCTCCTCGCACAGCAGCATGTCTCTTACCTGGGTTAAAGAAGCTCCTGTCCGGGGCTGCTAATTAATCCTCTGAGCCGAAAACAGACTTCTCTCCTCCAGCCAATGAGAGCAGGGGGAGGAGTGTGGTCTGGGGTCTGGGGAGAAGGCAAACTAGAAGCTCTGAACTGGATTGTACAGCTCAGCTGGGGCCCTGGGAGACACAAGGCGGATTGCACCTGGATTCTGTTTCCAGGATTTTGTGTTTGAAAAATCCAGCATGTATGTAGCGCCTAACCCGATTTTCCAGGAGCCTAATGGTGACTACCGGGGGTAGGGATGGCTGTACTACATTCTCAGGGTTCAGGTTTGTGAGCATGGTGGGTGATGAACAAGAAAGAACATGGAAGCCAGACACTTTTATGCTTGAACAAAGGAGAAGTTTATTTCTCAGAACAGGAAAAATGTGGGAGAGAGGGGATTAGGGCACAAGACACCCTTAAAATCAGTAACAGGCAGATTGGTAGACTCCTTAGATAAAAATAGGTGAGATAAGGCAGACAGCAGTACAGGAATAAGAGCCTTTAAGCTGAACCAGCACATCTGTACTTTGTAGGACAGGCTGTCTCCTCTAGTAACCGAACTTTACTCACTGCTTCATGCACTGATTCCCTTAGATGAGTTCTCTCTGAAGTCATCCCAGCCACTTCATAGCCTCCTGCTCATGAAGGGTCCTCTCTCTGGTGCTTCCTTAGAACTCTATCCCTCTAGAATCCTCACCAGATCTTTGGCAGGCTTTCCTCATCAAGAACTTGAACACCTGGATAGGCCTTGGTTATGCCTAGCAGCCACATAGATTGGCCTCAGCCAAGCAGCCAAGAGCTGTACACACACACCATCCACCCAGGCCGAAGCCCTGGGTGGGAACACTGACCCTGATCACCTGACTTCCTTCTGTTAAATAGCTTTTCCCAGTTTGCATTGCAGAAAATATGATTGGCTGAGAAAAGTATGTTTATCAATCACTTGCATAAACTGTAGCTCATCATACTAATGTAAAAGGCAACAGTGCCACCAACTGACAAAAGGGATAAGCCACAAATAAATGGAATTAGCAGAAGTCATGTAATCACTAGGGATGAGCTTCGAGTTCAAGTCGAACATCGTCTGTTCGACCGTTCGAATTGCGGACGTTATGGGCTGTTCGCACCAAATTCGAGTGGCGCGTCACGGCCCATAATTCACTGCGGCATCGCATTGCTGGCTGATGATTGGCCAAGCATGCACTATGCTTGGCCATTCACAGCGCTGTCTGTACAGAGAGCCGTAATTGGCCAAAGCCAGGGTGGCTTTGGCCAATTATGGCTCAGGGGGTTAAGTACACGCCCCACATTATATAAGGCCGCCTGCGTGGCGGCCTTGTGTAGTGTGTTGCGGCGGCAGAGAGATAGACAGAGAGACAGTGTCATTTGATTTAGGTTAGATAGAGTAGGCAGGCGAGTCAGTTAGCTGCACTTACAGTGTATTGTGTGTGTATATATATATATATATATATATATATATATATATATATATATATATATATATATATATATATATATATATATATATATATATATATATATATATATGCATCCCAGGTGTTATATATATTTATATATACACACACTGTATTCAGTTTAGCTAGATCAGTTCCTGTTATTCTCTTCCTACTGATAGGCAGGCATTTTTACAGTATTTACAGCTACCTGAAGAAAATTGCTGGTGTTCTGATCCTATTAGTACCATAGGCAGGCAGCTACAGTATTTACAGTTAGTGTACTGTGTCCTCTGCACAGTGTGCATCTAAAGCTACCTGAAGAAAATTGCTGGTGTTCTAATGATCCTATTAGTACCACAGGCAGGCAGCTGAAGTATTTACTGGAATAAGTAAATGTAGTGCATCCTCTGCACAGTGTGCACCTAAAGCTACCTGAAGACAATTGCTGTTGTTCTGATCCTATTAATACCACAGGCAGGCAGCTGCAGTATTTACAGTTAGTGTAGTGCGTCCTCTGCACAGTGTGCACCTAAAGCTACCTGAAGACAATTGCTGTTGTTCTGATCCTATTTATTAATACCACAGGCAGGCAGCTACAGTATTTACAGTTAGTGTACTATGTCCTCTGCACAGTGTATACCTATAGCTACCTGAAGAAAATTGGTGGTGTTCTTCTGATCCTATTACTACCACAGGCAGGCAGCTTCAGTATTTACAGTTAGTGTACTGTGTCCTCTGCACAGTGTGCACCTAAAGCTACCTGAAGGCAATTGCTGTTGTTCTGATCCTATTAGTACCTGTCAGGAACGGTGTCATCTTGAACTAACCTCCAGTGCTTCAGAATTCCTCTGCTAAGCCCTTGTCCCTGCTAGTACCTGCTCTTGTTCCAGCCTGTTCCTGTTTGTTCCTGAACCCCGTGTGTGTATCCTGACCTTGAACCCTGTTTCCTGTTCCCTACTCCTTGGTCTGCTTCATTATTCCTGTTTTCTGTTCCCTTGTCGCTTTGGCCCATGCCTTATTTTTTATTTCATGTTGGTTTCCTTGCTTGTGTATTATATTAGTTAGATAGATAGTTAGGTGGGTTTTGGGGTTTGCTGTGTTTTCACCATTTACTTGTTTTGGTTTGCTGTCTTGTTTTCACGTGTATCTTTATCATTGGCAATAAACATACTTTCTTTATTTACTCGTTTGTCCCTGATTCCTTGGTGCAGCCCAGTGATCTGATCACCTGCATGGGATGTTGTGTATAACATCCCCTGACAGAATACTGCAGCCATACAATCAGATCGGTTGCACCTGGGAATTGGGGCCTGAGTCCCAGCTATTTTTGAAAGATGGATTTTGAGGCTGGGTTCACACTGGTCCGACAAACGCTCCGACATTGGGAGCTCATGTCGCATGACGTGTGAAATGTAATGTTTCCCTATGGGAGCCGTCCTAACTGGTCCGACACAAGTCGTTCCGACTTTAGAAATGCTCCCTGTACTACTTTGGTCCGACTTTGATCCTACTTCAGCCTATTGACTATCATTGAAGTCGGATCAAAGTCGGATTGCCGTCTTGCGTGATCCGACTTCGGCACGCGACTTGTGCTCAGATGATCTTGAGGGGGAACTCCGCGCCAAATTTTAAATAAAAATCCGGCATGGGTTCCCCCTCCAAGAGCATACCAGGCCCTTAGGTCTGGTATGGATCTAAGGGGAACCCCTACGCCAAAAAATCGGCGTGGGGTCCCCCCTAAAATCCATACCAGACCCTTATCCGAGCACGCAGCCCAGCCGGTCAGGAATGGGGGTGGGGACGAGCTGGCGGCCCCCCCCCTCCTGGACCGTACCAGGCCGCATGCCCTCAACATGGGGGGGTGCTTTGGGGCATGGGGGGCGCAGTGTGGCCCCCCACCCCAAAGCACCTTGTCCCCATGTTGATGAGGACAAGGGCCTCTTCCCAACAACCCTGGCCGTTGGTTGTCGGGGTCTGCGGGCGGGGACTTATCGGAATCCGGGAGCCCCCTTTAATAAGGGGGCCCCCAGATCCCGGCCCCCCACCCTATGTGAATGAGTATGGGGTACAGCGTACCCCTACCCATTCACCTAGGAAAAAAGTGTCAATTTAAAAAAAAAACACTACACAGATTTTTAAAGCATTTTATTAGACAGCTCCGGGGGTCTTCTTCCGACTTCGGGGGTCTCTCCGGTTCTTCTCCGCGCTCTCCGGGTCTTCTGCCGGGCTCCTCCGCTCTCTTCTGCTCTTTTGCCGCTCTTTTGCTAAAGCGGAGGAGCCTGGTCTTCAATCTTCAATCTTCTGCCTTCTGCCCTCTTCTCCTGATGTTGACACGACGCTCTCTGGGGCTAGAATGCTCTCTGTGCGCTCTGCTCTGATTTATATAGGCGGTGACCCCGCCCCCTTAAGCCGTCACAGTCCCTGGGCATGCTGGGACTGTGACGTTTTAGGGGGCGTGGTCATCACCCGATGACCACGCCCCCTTATGCCGTCATAGTCCCAGCATGCCCAGGGACTGTGACGGCTTAAGGGGGCGGGGTCACCGCCTATATAAATCAGAGCAGAGCGCACAGAGAGCATTCTAGCCCCAGAGAGCGTCGTGTCAACATCAGGAGAAGAGGGCAGAAGGCAGAAGATTGAAGATTGAAGACCAGGCTCCTCCGCTTTAGCAAAAGAGCGGCAAAAGAGCAGAAGAGAGCGGAGGAGCCCGGCAGAAGATCCGGAGAGCGTGGAGAAGAACCGGAGAGACCCCCGAAGAGAAGAAGGCAGCAGACCGGGCTCCTCCTCTTTAGCAAAAGAGCGGCAAAAGAGCAGAAGAGAGAGGAGGAGCCCGGCAGAAGACCCGGAGAGCGCGGAGAAGAACCGGAGAGACCCCCGAAGTCGGAAGAAGACCCCCGGAGCTGTCTAATAAAATACTTTAAAAATCTGTGTAGTGTTTTTTTTTTTAAATTGACACTTTTTCCCTAGGTGAATGAGTAGGGGTACCATGTACCCCATACTCAATTCACATAGGGTGGGGGGCCGGGATCTGGGGGCCCCCTTATTAAAGGGGGCTCCCGGATTCCGATAAGCCCCCCGCCCGCAGACCCCGACAACCAACGGCCAGGGTTGTCGGGAAGAGGCCCTTGTCCTCATCAACATGGGGACAAGGTGCTTTGGGGTGGGGGGGCCGCAGCGCGCCCCCCTCCCCCAAGGCAACAACCCCCCATGTTGAGGGCATGCGGCCTGGTACGGTCCAGGAGGGGGGGGGCCGCCAGCTCGTCCCCACCCCCATTCCTGTCCGGCCGGGCTGCGTGCTCGGATAAGGGTCTGGTATGGATTGGGGGGGACCCCCACGCCGTTTTTCGGCGTAGGGGGTTCCCCTCAAGGTCCATACCAGACCCAAGGGCCTGGTATGCTCTTGGAGGGGGAACCCATGCCGGATTTTTATTTAAAATTTGGCGTGGAGTTCCCCCTAAAGATTCATACCAAACACAGTGTCGGGCATTGGCGGGGATCCAAGTCGGATCCCCGTTCATTGAAAGTCGGACACATGCCGGCTTCATGTCGCAGGGCAAAGTCGGATCCAAAGTAGGACGGCTGTCGTGTCGCACCAGTGTGAACCCAGCCTGAAAGTATTTTGTATTTATCGTTCCTGGCAACTGATGACAGAGACTTTTGTTATCAGACATTGGCTGAATACACTAGGGAACAATTGTTAGAATGCATCCGCCTAGCTCATGTTTTTATTGAGCAAGGCAGTTTTTTGTTTGGAGATGTGCAACCATTAATTAAGATCTGTACTGAGTTGGCCCTGTCTGATGTCGCTGAGGGAGGTGATGACTATACACCCCCTTTTAGTGCAGCTCAGGTAGAATCGTTAGTTTGGCTGTTGGAGGATGACTCAGCATTTTTTTTTTTTTGAACAATATTCAGCTTGTTCTCAGCAGGTGCTTGCAAAATGCATTGAATCAGTGCAGTCTCTGGTCAGACAAGCCAAGTGCAAACCTGATGCAGTGCAATCATTAATACAGGCCTGGTCAAGTCTGTTGCATTCAGCTTCTGTTAGCTCCGAATATACTTCTCTACCAATGAAATACCAGTACCCTGTTTCCTACTGTTGCACCTACCCTGCCTTCAACTCCCCTGCTGCTTCTCAACTGCCTCCATCAGCTCCACTAAATCTCCCTTCAAAACCTACTCCCTCTGTTTTGCCATCCTTTCACTCTTCGCTTCTACCAGCTGCATTCACTACCTACAGCCCTGTACCCACTTATAGATCCCCAGTGGCTAAAACCAAAAAGAAGCGGAAGTTTTTTTCCAACCCATACCATCATGCCAGTATCCAATCCTGCCTCCCCACCAGCTGATCTGTTCCAGCCTGATGTGTTCCTGTATGCTGCCCAGCCTGATGTTCCGATGCCTGCTGTTGTGCCAGTACCTGCTGTTCTGCCTGATGTGCCAGTGTCTGTGCTTGCTGCCCAGTCTGAAGTTCCAGCACCAGCTGACCGGTTTGAAGTTCCAGTACCTGCTATCCAGTCCGATGGACCTGCTGTTCTGCCTGTTGTGCCAGTACCTGCTGTTCTGCCTGATGTGCCAATGTCTGTGCTTGCTGCCCAGTGTGAAGTTCCAGTACCAGCTGCCCGGTTTGAAGTTCCAGTACCTGTTATCCAGTCCGATGTACCTACTGTTCATCCTATTGTGCCAGTACCTGCTGTTCTGCCTGATGTGCCAGCACCTGTGCCCACTGTCCAGTCTGAAGTTCCAGTACCAGCTGCCCGGTTTGAAGTTCCAGTACCTGCTATCCAGTCCGATGTACCTGCTGTTCAGCCTCTTGTGCCAGTACCTGCTGTTCTGCCTGTTGTGCCAGTACCTGCTGTTCTGCCTGATGTGCCAGCGCCTGTGCCCACTGCCCAGTCTGAAGTTCCAGTACCGACTATCCAGTTCGATGCACCTGCTGTTCAGCCTGTTGTGCCAGTACCTGCTGTTCTGCCTGATGTGCCAGCACCTGTGCCCACTGTCCAGTCTGAAGTTCCAGTACCAGCTGCCCGGTTTGAAGTTCCAGTACCTGCTATCCAGTCCGATGGACCTGCTGTTCTGCCTATTGTGCCAGTACCTGCTATTCTGCCTGATGTGCCAGCGCCTGTGCCCACTGCCCAGTCTGAAGTTCCAGTACCGGCTGCCCGGTTTGAAGTTCCAGTACCTGCTATTCAGTCCACTGCACCTGCTGTTCTGCCTGATGTGCCAGCACCTGTGCCCACTGTCCAGTCTGAAGTTCCAGTACCAGCTGCCCGGGTTGAAGTTCCAGTACCTGCTATCCAGTCCGATGCACCTGCTGTTCAGCCTGTTGTGCCAGTACCTGCTGTTCTGCCTGATGTGCCAGCACCTGTGCCCACTGTCCAGTCTGAAGTTCCAGTACCAGCTGCCCGGTTTGAAGTTCCAGTACCTGCTATCCAGTCCGATGGACTTGCCGTTCTGCCTGTTGTGCCAGTACCTGCTGTTCTGCTTGATGTGCCAGCGCCTGTGCCCACTGCCCAGTCTGAAGTTCCAGTACCGACTATCCAGTCCAAAGCACCTGCTGTTCTGCCTGATGTGCCAGTGTTTGTGCTTGCTGCCCAGTCTGAAGTTCCAGTACCAGCTGCCCGGTTTGAAGCTCCAGTACCTGCTATCCAGTCCAAGGCACCTGCTGTTCAGCCTGTTGTGCCAGTGCCTGCTGCCCAGTCTAAAGTTCCAGTACCGGCTGCCCGGTTTGAAGTTCCAGTACCTGCTATCCAGTCCGATGTGCCTGCTGTTCAGCTTGTTGTGCCAGCACCTGCTGTTCTGCCTGATGTGCCTACTGCCCAGTCTGAAGTTCCAGTGCCTGCCCTCCAGCCTGATGTCTCGGTGCCTGCTCTCCAGCTTGATGAGCCCGCTGCCCAGCTTGAAGTGCCCAAGCCTGCTGCCCAGCTCGATGCGGATGTGCCACTACCCAGCGTGATGTACCTCTGCTTTCTGCTCAGCCTGATGACATGGGGCCTGCTAAAACTGTTCCTGACTGATGGCCATCTTGCCGCTGGGTCAATCCTGTCTGTCGCCTGGCTTAAATGTAATGCTCCTGTGTGGTCTGCCTGCGATGGTTTCTTTCCCGTTACCCTGCTAATTTTCATTTCCAGATCCAAACTTCCTGACCCGGGTGGTGGGGTACGTGTCCTATTTTCAGACTCTGATGGCACGTCCCCCAGTGAACTAAAAGACTCTGGCCTTGGAAGTGCGAAGAAGTCCGCAGACTCAGTATGGAAACATTTTAAGGTGTTTCTGCACCCACTCGGACTGTCGTACCCAGGGCTGAATGGAGTGTCCGGAGGCCACTCCTTTAGGAGGGGGAACTGTGAGGAACGGTGTCATCTCCGGTTTCTCCTGCTGGTGGCACTATTACATTCAGCACCAAAAGGGTGTAATTCCAGTGGCCACCAGCGGGGGTCTCCCTGCCTGGACTGCAGACTTGCCATCAAGCACACCTGTCATGGTTTTGCTGGACTATATAAACCCGCCCTGAACTAACCTCCAGTGCTTCAGAATTCCTCTGCTAAGCCCTTGTCCCTGCCAGTACCTGCTCTTGTTCCAGCCTGTTCCTGTTTGTTCCTGAACCCCGTTTGTGTATCCTGACCTTGAACCCTGTTTCCTGTTCCCTACTCCTTGGTCTGCTTCATTATTCCTGTTTTCTGTTCCCTTGTCGCTTTGGCCCATGCCTTATTTTTTATTTCATGTTGGTTTCCTTGCTTGTGTATTATATTAGTTAGATAGATAGTTAGGTGGGTTTTGGGGTTTGCTGTGTTTTCACCATTTACTTGTTTTGGTTTGCTGTCTTGTTTTCACGTGTATCTTTATCATTGGCAATAAACATACTTTCTTTATTTACTCGTTTGTCCCTGATTCCTTGGTGCAGCCCAGCGATCTGATCACCTGCATGGGATGTTGTGTATAACATCCCCTGACAGTACCACAGGCAGGCAGCTGCAGTATTTACAGTTAGTGTACTGTGTCCTCTGCACAGTGTGCACCTAAAGCAACCTGAAGACAATTGCTGTTGTCCTGATCCTATTAGTACCACAGGCAGGCAGCTGCAGTATTTACAGTTAGTGTAGTGCGTCCTCTGCACAGTGTGCACCTAAAGCTACCTGAAGACAATTGCTGTTGTTCTGATCCTATTAATACCACAGGCAGGCAGCTGCAGTATTTACAGTTAGTGTACTGTGTCCTCTGCACAGTGTGCACCTAAAGCTACCTGAAGACAATTGCTGGTGTTCTCATACTAATAATACTACAGGCAGGCAGTTGATTCTGCTAGCTGCAGTATCAGAGTATATATATATATATATATATATATATATATATATATATATATATATATATATATATACACACACACACACACACACACACACATATACATATATATATATACATATATATACACATATATACATATACACACATCCCAGCTTTGTGCAGCTACATCTCACTGCAGGCCATTAGTATGTATGGAAGGCAACAAGGAGAGACAGACAGTCGACAGTCTCAAGCCAATAAAAGAGGGCATGCAGGCTCTGTGTCTAGAGGCAACAGTGCTGGTCATGGAGACGGTGCATCCTCATCAGCATGTGGCAGTGGGACACGCTTGTCCTTTTTTTCGGCAGCTGGCCGTGTTGAGCCACAACATGCAGAAGACTTGGTAGAGTGGATGACCAAGCCGTCTTCATCCTCCTCATCCTCTCTCACCCAGGCTCAGGGTACTTTGTCTTGCAAAGCAGCTGCCAACACGGCCTCTTCCCTCGGCTCAATGGCATCAGTCACTCCTTCCCTAGCCCCACCATGTTCTCCTGAGGAGTCCCCTGAACTGTTTGACCACAGTGTTGGGTACATGCTCCAGGAGGATGCCCAGCGTTTTGAAGGCTCCGATGATGGTACCAAGCTAGAGGAAGGCAGTAACGTGAGCCAAGAGAAAGGCAGTGCCCAAGAAGGACAGCAATCTGGCAGTCTTGTTCCCCCAGCTGCAGCATACTGTCAGGTTTTCTCCAGTGATGAGGAGGGAGGGGATGATGAGGTCACTGATAGGAAACAGGGAGGAGGAGGCACATCTCCAACAAGGCAGGATGACTTCCAGGGGCCAGCTTAAGGGCAGCGCACCGACTGCATCACACTGCAGAGCTCTGCATGTGCAGGGCGCTGCTGTCTCTGCGCGTTATTCCAAAAGTTTTTTGGTGTGGGCCTTTTTTGAGATGAGTGCATCAGATCCCACTGCTGCTATTTGCAAGATATGTCTCAAGCGTATCTCGCATGGCCAAAACATCACCCGCTTGGGCACCACATGCTTGACCAGACATATGTCGACCTGCCATGCAGTTCATTGGCAAGCGCACCTAAAAGACCCACACCTAAGAACAAAACGGACCTCTCCTTGCTCCTCATCAGCTGGGATCTCCAACTCCAGTACACCTTCAGTCCACTCTGAAACCTGCACTAAGAGGAATGAAGGTGTAGATATAGGTGTGTCACAGCCAAGTACTTGCCGGCAATGACTTATCGGTACACCAACGTCAGATTGTACCAGGCAAATTTCCCTGCCCCAGCTGCTGCACCGCCGAAAGGAGTTTGCTCCCAGCCATCCACATGCCCAGCGGTTGAATGCTAGCTTGGCTAAATTGCTAGCACTTCAACTGCTGCCTTTTCAGTTGGTAGATTCTGCCCCCTTCCATGAGTTTGTGGAATGCGCGGTTCCTCAGTGGCACGTTCCCAAACGCCACTTTTTCTCACGGAAGGCGATTCCGGCTCTCTACCGGCATGTGAAAGGCAATGTCTTGGCCTCGCTGGACAGGGCGGTCAGCGGTAAGGTGCATATTATTATGCACTGGGTGACTCTTCTGGCAGCTGGGAAGGATGCAGGGTAGGGTGCAGTGTCGTTCCGCCACCACGCCGCCAAAATTCTACTAGTGGTGATTCTGCCACACCTCTCTCCTCCACCCCCTCCTCTTCTTCCTCCATAGCCTCTTCCTGTGCTGATTTGTCCTTGGAACCAGCGGTGCTCCGTAGGCGTTCAAGGGGCTACGCAAACACGCAGGCAAAAAGATGCCACACGGTGCTTGAGCTGGTGTGCTTGGGGGACAAGAGCCACACTGGGGCAGAGATTCTGTCAGCTCTGCAGGGGCAGGTTCAGAGGTGGTTCACGCCACGCCAGCTTAAGCCAGGTATGGTGGTTCGCGACAATGGCACCAACCTCCTCTCCACCCTCCGACACGGACAACTGACCCATGTGCCCTGTTTGGCTCACGTCCTTAACTTGGTGGTGCAGCGGTTCTTGGGCAGGTACCGGGCTTACAGGATGTCCTGAGGCAGACCAGCAAAGTCTGTGTGCATTTCCGCAGGTCATATAATGCCAGCGCTCGGCTGGCTGACCTCCAAAAGGAATTCAACCTGCCCAAGAACCGCCTAATCTGTGACATGCCCACCAGGTGGAACTCAACGTTGGCCATGCTGCAGCGGCTGCACACGCAGCAGAGGGCCATCAATGAGTACCTATGCGACTATGGCACCAGGACAGGGTCAGGGGACCTTGGTTTTTTTTCCCCACGCCAGTGGGCTATGATCAGGGATGCATGCACTGTCCTGTCACCATTTGAGGAGGCCACAAGGATGGTGAGCAGTGACAGTGCATGCATCAGTGACACTGTCCCTCTTGTCCACCTGTTGGAGCACACGTGCGTGAAATAATGGACAGGGCACTTGAGGCAGAACAGAGGGAGGAAGAGGAGGACTTCCTTACCTCTCAAGGCCCCCTTTATCCAGACAGTGTTCCTGCGTGCCCGCCGATTACACAGGAAGAGGACGAGGAGGAGGATTGTGTCAGCATGGAGGTGGAGCCTGGCACTCAGCAGCAGTCTTCAAGGGATCATCTACAGTCCGAAGAAACCCATGGACATGTACGTGGCTAGGAGGAGGTGGCTGCGGATCATGTCGTCCTTAGTGACCCAGAGGACTCTGGACCGAATGCCTCAGCAAACCTATGCTGCATGGCCTCCCTGATCCTGCAAAGCCTGTGGAAGGATCCTCATATTCGTGGTATCAAGGGGAGATATCTTTACTGGCTGGCAACCCTCCTTGATCCACATTACAAGGGTAAGGTTGAGGACCTTATCTTGCCGTCGCAGAGGGAGCAAAGGATGAAACATCTTCGGGAGGCCTTGCAGAAAGGTTCGTGCAATGCATTTCCAGAGCCTGGGAGGTTACAATCTCAGGGTCCTCCTGGACAAAATGTTGCTGAGGCTTCGGTTAGTCACAGAAGGAGCGGTGGAGAAGGTGGCCGTCTGACCGATGCGTTCAGACAATTTTTTAGTCCGCAGCCCCAAGGTCTGATCGGTTCCAGCAACCATCGCCAGAGTCTAATTCACATGGTGCAGGATTACCTAGGGGCAAGATCAGACTTGGACTCCTTTTGTACCGAAAATCCTCTGGGTTACTGGGTCTTGAGGATGGATCACTGGCAAGAGCTTGCACAGTATGCAATTGAGCTACTGGCCTGTCCTGCATCCAGCGTTCTTTTGGAATGCACATTCAGTGCTGCTGGAGGCTTTTTAACCGATCACAGGGTGTGCCTGCCCACCGAATCGGTTGATCAGCTGACCTTCATAAAAATGAATCAGTCTTGGATCACCAGATACCAAGCACCTGATGCTGATGTAACCGATTGATTTTTTTTTTTTAAATGTGAGATCTCTTCAAGACTGCCTATGCTGATGCTGAGTGACAATCTTCTTCCTCCTCAATTTTCATGCTGATAGCTTGGAAGAACATTTTTGGTTCTGGGCACAGCCACCAGTGGCCAAGGCCCAATTTTTCAGCCCCTGTTGAACAGGGGCGTATTATTACAATTTTTGATGCAAAACTTTGCAGCAGGGCTCATGCCTGCGCTCCAACTATAGCATATGTGAGGGGTTGCAGTGTTGTGGCACCAGTGCCTAAGGCCCAATTTTTCTGCCCCTGTTCAACAGAGACATGTAATTACAATTCTTGATCTAATATTTAACAGCATTGCCCATTCCTGCGCCAACCAAGAGTAACTGTGAGGGCCTACAGTGTTGTGGCAACACCACCACGACCAAAGGCCCAATTTTTCTGCCCCTGTTCAACAGGTGCATGTAATTACAATCCTTGATATAATATTTCACAGCAGGGCCCGTTCCAGGGCCTACCAAGAGTAACTGTGAGGACTTACAGTGTTGTGGCACCAGCACCACCACCAAAGGCCCAATATTTCTACCACTGTTCAACAATGGCATGTAATTACAACTCTTGATCTAATATTTCATAGCACAACCCATTCCTGCGCCCACCAAGAGTTATGCCCCTTACACACGGTCGGACTTTGTTCGGACATTCCGACAACAAAATCCTAGGATTTTTTCCGACGGATGTTGGCTCAAACTTGTCTTGCATACACACAGTCACACAAAGTTGTCGGAAAATTCGATCATTCTGAACACAGTGACGTAAAACATGTACGTCGGGACTATAAATGGGGCAGTGGCCAATAGCTTTCATCTCTTTATTTATTCTGAGCATGCGTGGCACTTTGTCCGTCGGATTTGTGTACACACGATCGGAATTTCAAACAATTTCAAACAAAGTCCATTGTCGGAAAATTTTATATCCTGCTCTCAAACTTTGTATGTCAGAAAATCCGATGGAAAATGTGTGATGGAGCCTACACACGGTCGGAATTTCCAACAACAAGGTCCTATCACACATTTTCTGTCTGAAAATCCGACCGTGTGTACGGGGCATAACTGTGAGGGCTACAGTGTTGTGGCAAACGACAAACGACTCCTACTTGCAAACCTACAGTCCCTGTCTTGTTTGCACCACCTGTATACTGCTGTTCAGAGTATATAGGGCCTGGGGGCCCCACGCCTTTCCTTTTTTTAATTTGGGTGCAGGGTTCCCCTTAATATCCAAAGGGCCTGGTAATGGACGGGGGGGTACCCATGCCGTTTGTCTCACTGATTTTCATCCATATTGCCGGGACCCGACATTACATTAAAGCCGCAAGCAGTTTTAAAATTACTTTTATTCCTTTAAAAATGTCATTTTGTGCAGGGACTGTTCTAAGCACGGGAAACCCGCACCACTTTACAGGCATACAATAGACACCCCCCAGGTAAGATATTTAAAGGAATGTTTCACTTTTTTTTTTGCTTTAAGCATCATTAAAATTGCTGCTCCCGAAAAAACGTCCGTTTTTAAAACTTTTTTTTTGCATTGATACATGTCCCCTGGGGCAGGACCCGGCTCCCCAAACCCTTTTTAGGACAATAACTTGCATATTAGCCTTTAAAATTATCACTTTTGATTTCGAACGTTCGAATCCCATAGACTTTAATGGGGTTCTAAAGTTCGAGCAAACTTTCGGTCCGTTCGCAGGTTCTGGTGCGAACCGAACCGGGGGGTGTTCGGCTTATCACTAATAATCACTAAATACTACAAATTAGCCAGGCTGACTACCACTCAGCATAACTAAATTTACCTGCAGCCCTACTCTAGGGACTAGGGTACTACATGTACAATGAGAACGGGGCCCCCTGGAGCTAAATACGGGGTCGCTATGGCGACTATGCTCAGCATAAATGAGAACACTCCTTTTGAAAAGTACGATTCAATATCTCAATGAACACAAGAACAATTTCCAAAATTTTGAGAAAACTGAATTTTAGACTGCTTTCACACTGAGGCGCTTTACAGGCGCTATAGCGCTAAAAAAATGCAAGTTAGATTTACGGGTAACTTGTTTTCCAATAGGCTTTTAGGACAGCACCCGAGAGATCATGGCTCCTCCTCCCACAGGAAACACCTCATCAATCAAGTCTTTAATAGGAGGCCTCCACGTTGCTTCCATCAGTTGTTTGTATTTTTCCAATACGTCTTTCAGGACAGCACCCGAGAGTATTATCGAGACTTTCTCTATTTAGGGTGGGACAACAGCCTGTAAGACTTTCCTTCTGAAAGCCTGGTCCCCAGCCGTTATGAGGTCTAACCTATAATGACGGGCAAAGGTCATCAGACTTGTCCAAGTAGCTGCCTTACACATTTGTTAGGGGGTGGCACCAGCTTTTTCTGCCCAACTCACCGCCAGATCTCTTGTCGAATGAGCCCGGATACTCACTGGACTTTTGGCCTGTAAGGGAATAGGCTTCTGAGATAGCCATTCTCAACCATCTGGCAATGGTTCCTCTGGAAGTTTGCCTTCTTTTTTTAACACCAGCAAATAAAATGAATGGTGCGTCTTAACGTCTAAAGTCTTTTGTGGCTTCCAAGTAACTTAAGACTGCTCTTTTAACATCCAGGGTATGGAATTCTTCTTCCTTCTTATCTGATGGATTAGAACAAAATGTAGGAAGTATTATATCCTGGGTTCGATTCTGGATCGAAGCGACCTTCGGTAAAAAATTAGGATCCGTCCTCAGAACAATTTGATCTGAAAAAATGGAAAAAAATGGCTCCCTGATTGATAAAGCTTGTAGCTCACTGACTCTTCGAGCTGTTGTAATAGTCACTATAAAAACTGTTTTCAAAGTAACTAATTTCAGGGAGGCTAAATTAATTGGTTCCAAAGGTTCCCTGGTTAGGGCCTGTATAACAACTGATAGGTCCCATACTGGACAACTTTTAATCACCATAGGTCTAGACCGGGTGAGTGCTTTAAAGAATCTAATCACTAAGGGTTCTGAACTTTTTTTCCTCAAGAGCTGCATCTCAGAAGCCAAGCCGTGAGTTTTAGCTTTGCTACTTCCTGGTGAAGCAAGGGACCTTGTAACAGCAGGTCTTGTCTTAACGGAAGGTGCCAATATGGTTTTAGTTGCATCTGTAGAAGGGATGAAAACCAAGGCCTTTTGGGCCAGAAAGGAGTGATGAGGATTACTGTTGTATCCTCTTTCCGGATTTTTGTTATGACCTGAGGGATAAGCTGAAATTGGGGGGGAATGCGTAACAGAGGTGAAATTTCTAACTGTGCGCCAGAGCATCTACTCCCAGTGATGACTCATTCCTGTTCAGGGAAGAGAAGCAAGACACTTGTGAATTTTCCTAAGTTGCAAAGAGATCCATTCTTGGCCGCCCCCATTTCTTCACAATCAAACGGAAGACATCTGGATTCAACTGCCACTCTGCTTCGAATACCTGATTCCTGCTGAGGAAGTCCGCTACCCTGTTTAGAGTCCCCTTTAAATGGACCGTGGACAAGGATAGAGTATGGAGCTCTGCCAAACTTAGAATGCCTCTTGCTAGGTCCTGCAGAACTCTGCTTCTGGTTCTCCTCTGTCTGTTTATGTAGGCCACCACCGTGGCGTTGTCTGACATAATCTGAGTATGCTGTCCCTGGACTTCTTCTGCAAAGGTCAGTAAGGCCATTTCTATTGCCTTTAGTTCCCTCCAGTTTGAGGACCTCAGTGCTTCTCTTGTGGACCACGAGCCCTGAGCCCACTGACCACTCATGTGAGCTCCTCAACCCCAGGAGCTGGCATCGGTTGTTAACCTTACCTGGGTTGGGAAGGACCATAACAGGCCTTCTTGTCTGGTTCTTCCGCCACCAGAGACTCCTTTTTACCCTGTTGGGGATCTTCACTAGTGAATCCAGTGAATCTTGCTGGTGATCCCAGGTTTTTAACAGAAAACTTTGCAGAGGTCTGAAATGGAGCTTTGCCCACTGAACTGCAGAGGTCAGGGTTCCCAACCCTGACATGATCTTCCTGATGGACAGAAGCTGACTGGACTGTAACAGTGATACCACTTCTACCAACTTTTTCTGTTTTTCTTCTGGAAGAAAAATGTTTTGCTCCAAAGAGTTGATACGGAAACCCAGGAATAACACTTTCTGCAAGGGAATCAGATTTGACTTTTGGAGGTTTAAGATCCACCCTATGGATACTAGGTGAATACGGGCTCTGACCAAATTTTCCTGAAGACCTTCCCTGGTTTGAGCAAAAAACAGCAGGTAGTCCAGATAAGGAATCACTGAGATTCCTTCTAGGTGCAGAGGCGCCAATGCTTCGGCCATTATTTTTGTGAACATCCTTGGGGATGAAGACAGGCCGAATGCGAGTGCTCTGAATTGCAGATGTACCACCTTCTTCCCTTCTTTCAGTGCTAACCTCAGATATTTCTGGGACCTGGCGGCAATAGGAATGTGGAGGTAGGCATCTTGTAAATCTATTGATGCCATGTAGCACCCTTGATTCAGGAGGTTTTTTACTAAGAAAATGGAATCCATCCGAAATCTTCTGTTCTCTACTGATTTGTTCAGCATTTTGAGATTTAGGATGAGGCGGAACTTTCCTGAAGGTTTCTGAACAAGGAATAGAGAAACCCTGGAAGAACTCCCCTGTCGGGACCGGAACAATGACTCTCTGGGATTTCGGTTCCTGAATTAGGGACTTCATGGCGAAAGCCTTGAGCGGATCCTTCGGGATGTTTGTCACCAAGAATCTTTTTGGAGGTTTTTCTGTGAATTATATCACGTATCCCTGGGAGAGCATATTCACAATAAACTGGTTTGAAGTAATGGCTCTACACTGAGGAAGAAACTCCTGGAGTCTTCCTCCAACCTTGAGGGTTGTAGGTCGGCTTATTAACTGCAAGGTTGTTGGTCTGCTGCTGTGTGCAGGACGCTGTCGGTCTGAGCTGATGTCCAGTGATCTTACATACAAACTACCCAAGATAAATTCAGCTTATATCAGCCACCTTTCTCATACTCCTTTGAATCCTCTTCAGTAGTTCTATCAGGACCCGCATTCGGCCTCAGTGGAATTTCAGGTCCATAATTTCTCTACACCCCACATTTGTGGGCCTTTCCTCTAATTTATGAGGAATTAAACTATCTATATACATCCATACCTAAATATCTTTATCTGCTATGTATGAAGTATCAACATCTTGGATATGTTAATCAACCCCTACCTATCACAATTGGGAATACGCTGGATGGGCAGACA
The DNA here is from genome assembly GCA_037952925.1 of Lithobates clamitans. NCBI lineage: Eukaryota > Metazoa > Chordata > Amphibia > Anura > Ranidae > Lithobates > Lithobates clamitans. The sequence goes on from JBBGZY010001795.1 coordinate 476,774, forward strand.
GTGTCAGCGCCTTTGTTTTTAAACTGTTTTGGAATGCGAAGCTAGCCTACATAATGCCAATAAACTTTTGCTAAACTTACATCCACCCCTGAAGAAGGAGGCTAAACTCCGAAATGCGTCGGGTGCAAGTACATTGGTATCAATATCCCATATATGTACAAATGCATGAATCGCATTCCTTTCACCGTATGTTATACTGCTATTGATGCTTTTATGATGTTTTCGAAATGAATAAATTATTGTTTATATACTATACAATTTTTCTTATGTTTTTCCATACATGCCTTTAAAGTCCACTATTAGGGGAATTTCCTTCTTGCTCCAACCTTGAGGGGGGAGTCATTGCGGTTTTCCGGAAGTTGTAGGAGGATTGAAGAGCACTCCACTCCTACCTTTGGGCTTCTGAAAAGACCATGGCTTCCTCTTGCTCTGCGTTTTTCCTTCCTGCTGCCCTTTTTGAGGCCGAAAAAAACGCTTACGGTTCTGCACCTGTTTCTTCTTGACCGGAAATTACTTAAAGTTTTCAGCCACAATGCCCTCATAGCAGAGTTTGTTAAAGCTGCTAATCTGGCTGACATGCGAATCGATTCTGCTGAAGCGTCCGCAATGTATGATATTGCTGAAGACAAAGTTGTAAAGGAGTCCAGAATCTCCTGTTTTGGGGAATCCGCCGTAACATGGGCCTTCAGCTGGTTAACCCAATGTTCTAAATTCCTTGCAACACAAGTTGCTGCCATTGCCGGTTTTAGATTGTTCGTCACCGATTGCCAGGTTCTTTTAAGAAGCAGGTCCATCCTTTTATCCATGGGCTCCTTCAGAGTGCCCATATTCTCAAAGGTGAGGTCCGTAGACTTCGAGACCTGGGAAAAGGCAGAATCCAATTTTGGAACTTTGTTCCAGATAGAGTTAGGATTTTCCTCAAATGGAAATCTTCTCCTGTGAGCCCGGGAAAAGAATGGCTTCTTCTCAGGTTCCAGCCACTCTTTTTTTTAATCAAATCTGTGATTATTGAATGTACTGGAAAAGAATGGCCTTTTGAATCTCCTAGACCAGCGTACATGCGGTCATCCAGGGAGAGCTCCTTCTTTTCCTCTTCCATCCCCAAAGTAGCATGGATTACTTTCAGGAATCCTCCAACCTCTTCTAGCGACATTTTGTACTTAGAAGCGGCATCTGCTTCATTTTCCTCCTCCTCAGAATCTGTTCCATCTGGAGCGAGGAAAGCGGATTCTTGGGCAGTGTCCTGAGAGATTGGACCCCCTGTCAGTATTTGAGAGCCGCCTTGGGGTTCTGAAGATGGCTGCGGAGCCCTGGGTTCCCCTGAGGGACCTGATTTTACCTAAAGGCTTGAAAGGTGGCACGGAGCTCATTCTTAATAGTTGTAACCAAATCGCCAAAAAAGGAAGGAGCCTCCTGCCTGACTAGATTTGCAATGCAATCTGCACAAAGCCATTTGGTCCAAGCTTCACTTAATTTTTCCTTGCAGACAGGACACCTTCTCTTAACTGGTTGGACAGAACATTTGACCTGGACAAACAGAAGAAAAAAAAGACAAGCAACCACGCTTGAATGTAGGCTGCTGCACAGCACAGATAAAAACACCCAGGTGCACTAGGAAAGACAACTTCTTACTTCCCTGTGCCCAGCAAGCCACCACCACCTAGTGTCCCCTGTTGCTAGGCAGACCTGCTAACTCACTAGCCACTGCACCCCAGGGAGGTGGGGGGAGGGGGGAGAAGGTGAGTAACCCCCACAGGAGAAAACGACCCAGAGTAACATAGGACACAGTCCCTTACCTTGGCCTTGCTGGTGCCTTGGCTAGCCCCCTTATCCACTGCATTGCTATCCATAGCTGTCTGCGGACGCGTGGTGAAGAAAACGCCGGTTCCAGATTAAAAAATGCCGCTGCGCTGACCTGGAATAGAAATTTAAAGGCACCAGGTGACCCTGCCCTCTCCCCCTGTGTTTTGCGGCCGGAAATGATGCCACGCGCCAACCCTGAAGTGATGCCTCTTCCTATGCAGGACGCGGACGAGGCACTCCTCGGCCACCAGAACAATGGCGGCTGCTCCTTCCCACCGCTTATCCCACGATGTGGGTGTCCAGCGGGGAATAGAAGTCAACCGCCTGTCTGAAGAAAAAAAGAGAGGCAGCACTCCCAGGCGTACAGGCTCTCCCCGAGCATGGAAGAGGGAGAGGGAGCCCACGGGACCATCCTTGAGGAGGCAAGTGGGAGGATCACTCTCCCAGAAAAAAAGACTGATTGGTGAGAACCTCTGTCTCCCAGGAAAGCCCCGAGAGATCATGGCTCCCACCAGAGGTGTTCCTACAGAACTGATGGAAGCAACGTGGAGGCCTCCTATTAAAGACTTGATTGATGGAGTGTTTCCTGTGGGCGGAGGAGCCATGATCTCTCGGTTGCTGTCCTGAAAGACGTTTTGTAAAATAGCGCCTGCAAAGCGCCTGTAAAGAGCCTCTCCTCTCACGGTGCGCTGGGAGGACACCAAAAAAATTCCTGCAAGCCACATCTTTGAGGCACTGTAGGAGCGGTGTATACACCACTCCTACAGCGCCCCTGCCCATTGAAATCAATGGGCAGTGCCGGCACAGCGCCCCGCTAGCAGCCAGGAAAATGACGGTAAAGCACCGCTAAAAATAGTGGCGCTTTACCGCTGGCACCGCAGGCGGCCCAGTGTGAAAGTAGCCTTATAGAACATTTGTTTAGCTCATTACATGAAAGTAAGGTTAATAATATAACTTAGATTACAAAATCTTCACTTTTACTCAAATTAGTTGATGCAAAAATGAATACGTCCCACAACAAAATCTACTACATCTACTATTTTGTATGACCTCCATGATTTGTAAGGACAGCACCAAGTCTCCTAGGCATGGAATGAACAAGTTGGCGACATATTGCAACATCTACAGTATCTATTTCCATTCTTCAAGAACGACCTCTTTTAGAGCCTGGATGCTGGATGGAGAGTGAAGCTCACTTCAGAGTTCCCCATAGGTGTTCCCCGATTGAGTTCAGATCAGGAGACATACTTGTCCACTGAATCACTTTTACCCTGTTCTTTTTCAGAAATGCAACAGTGGCCTTAGATTTGTGTTTTGTATCATTGTCATGTTGGAAAAGTATACAACAACCAAGGGAATGGAGTGATGGTAGCATCTTCTCTTTCAATATAGAGCAGTGCATCTGTGAATTCATGTGAATTCATGATACCATCAATAAAATGCAGCTCCCTGAAACCGGCAGCACTCAGAAGGACACTGCCACCACCGGGTAAGAATTAAGGAGCATGTAAACAACATTTTGAACGGGTATGATAAACACAGCGTATCCAAACATTTTCTGCTGTGCCATAATAAAGATCCCACGCAACTCAGATTCTGGGGAATTGAACCATATGTGAGACACTGGCGGGGGGGCCATAAGGTGAGGACCCTCAGCCAGTTAGAATCCAAATGGATATATACATTGGACACATTCTCGCCGAGAGGTCTAAATATTGAATTTGACCTCAATTGTTTTCTCAGCGATTTTTGAAAATATAAGTATATGTTAATAATCTAGTCTCGGATTTCTTGAATCGCCCTGCTTTCTCTACTGTCTTTTACTATCAGTATTGTCTAGATTCACTCCAATCATATACTAACTGTATTCATGGAGATACAGTAATGAACCGATGATAGCATCAATTCGCAGGAAGAAATGTATGCACATCAATAGGTTTTACATATTAGACCCACATATGTTACATGGTGCTCAATTTCCTTCTTTTTAGAACACTTTGTAAATAATTTTTAATTTCTCCATTTTTATGCGATTCCTCTGCGTCTCTCCATGTATTTCAATTTTTTTTAAAAAATATTTTTTTACTTACATGTTTTTTATATATACTGATCATCTAAATATGTAGAGTTTGTACTACATATGGATGGTAGTGTACAACATACAGATCAACTGAAAGGCCCACTCTGTCCTATATTTCGTTCAATCAACACACCATTTTTACATTTTAAATTTTATTAAAGGTTTACAGTCCATATGTATAGAGATATATATAGATATATATATTTTATATATTTTTCATGTTTTTAAAATATTGTTTTTTTCCAGATTGCTCAGATTATTGCTCATTAGTTACTATTTCCCTTATGTAGTCTGTCAATTTGAGCTCCATTGATAATAACTGATTAACTGCCTATCAGAGCACTTCTGTTGTTTATATTAGCACAGAAGATGCGTAGCGAGCGCTTCCCTCTCCACCTATATGGGAATCGAGGTGTTTTTCCCACCTATAAAATGGCCGCGCACACGATCTTCCAAGTAATGGAGGTCGCGGCTACAAGAAAATGGCCGTCCATTGGAAATCATCATTGAGAGTATTTAAGACAGTAAAGTGCCCTATCTTTCATCCCCTGAAGAAGTCACGTGATCGGTGACGTCACGCGCAGGGACGGATTGGGCATTTCTGATTGACAGAGGCTAACGAGCTCGCCGCTCGTAGGATTGTAGCATTGATCTGTCATTGTTTTATGTGAGTACCTGCATTTATTTTGAATAAAAGTTCTATGGTTTAAACTTTATCACACTATGCGGTACCCTTTTGTCCTTTACCATTGGTACACTTACATGTGAGGCACGGAGGTGGAGTTAGAACCCGTGCTGGTCCAGGATCAACACCAAATTACCACAGCCTACTACACTGGCCCGCAGCTGACAGGGTAACAGCAGGCGTGGAAGCAGTGCAGCCCAGGACCCCGAGTAAAGATCACGATCATCTGCTAGTAGATCACTGCGATTTACCTAGCATCGCTAGGTAAGGGGCCACTGCTCACTTAAGTGTGTTTGCACATGAAGAAGACTTACATGTCTGTCACCCCTCTGGCACTTCACTTTTTAGTTATTTTTCTGAGCACAGTGAAATCCTTTTGATGTACCCCAAAGGATGTTCCTATCATTGCTTGTGGACATTATCACTCTGACTGTTTATGTTTTAATTGAGTACTGTTAACTATTATATTACATAGTGGGCATCACACACTGTTGGCACATTGTGTGTTTTCTATCACCTCATCACTCAGCACGATGCACCTGATATGCATCCTTTGCACGTTATGCATTGATATTTAATATTGAAATTATTCATGTGTTTATCACTAGATGATTTTTATTTTATTCTATTTATTTACTTTGCGGATTTATTGGCACACATTTTATGCACTAGACACTTTTGTATCACTTGCTTGACGGCTTTATGTACATGAGAATAGGGGTACATTTAATATAGATACAAGATCCCGCACTGTTGGTCATCTGCAGTGTGAGATATTTGCTACTTATTTTAGAGGATTGGGTTCTATAGCACCATGCACTTTCCATGCCCTTTTGCACAGGTATACTGTTTGATATAGATTACAGATTTTCTCAAATTTTAGCGATTTTATTTCTATTTATGGTCCCAGGGTATGTCAGATATGCTATTTCAGCTTGATTCACTCATCGTAGCCTGACGGCCACCTGTGCATTTTTTACATTTATATTACATGGCATTATATTTTAGGGATTGGTCCTTTTGAACACATGATTCACAACATGACATGTTGATACTAGCATCCCTCCTACCCTTGTTTCACGCACTACCCATTGGGAGACCCTCTACACCCCCACCACCTTTTTGGTTAGCGCAGCACCTCCTCCCTATATTCACTGCCACCACCATGTTTCACTGTAGGCACCATGCATTTTTCTTTTACTCCTCACCTTTGCAACGCCATACAGTATTGAAGCCAACAGTTTTAAAAACATTTATCTTGGTCTCATCACTACAGAGTGCCAGTAGTCTTCTTTTTCTGCATGTGCCCTGGCAAATTCTAGGCAGACTTTTTTGTGCACGGGCTTTCGGAGAAAGTTCTCTGGTGGACAACACCCCTGCATGCCATTCTTCTGCAGTGTACACCGTATTGTGTTACGGGAAACAAACACCCCAGTTTGGCTTTCTATTTCTTTAGCTAACTGCAGTGAACTTGCACTGCGATTTTCTTCAACCCTTATCAGAAGAGGCTCCTGTCGAGGTGTTAACTTCTGTGGACAGCCTGGACATCTCTGTGAGATGGCTTCAGTTCCATCCTTATTACATTTTTGTATCACTTTCTGCTACAGTATTCTGATTGATAAGTAAAGCTTTGCTGATCTTTTTGTAGCCTTTACCTTTTTTGTGTAAAGAAATTCTTTTTTTTCTCAGGCCTTGTGACATTTCTCTTCCATGTGGTGCCATTGCTGACAGCATGAAATTGGAAGGGGTTTTCTGTGTTAACCACTTACTTAACCATTATACGGCGGCTCTTTGAAATGGAATACGGTTGTTATGGCAGCAGCTAGCTTCTTCAGCGGGCGGTCGACTTTCAGATAAAAGTGGTCTCAGCAGCGGATTCGCTGCAAGAACACTTTTATCGGTGGCGGGGGATGGTCCTCCGCTGCCCTCCGCCGCTTACCAGAGCTGCCCAGGGAGAGCGCTTCTCCCAGGTGGTTTCCCGATGCAGGGAGGAGCCACGAGCACCATTGGGGGACCCCAGAAGACGAGGATCAGGGCCACTCTGTGCAAAACAAACTGCACAGTCGAGGGAAGTATGATATGTTTGTTATAAAAGAAAAAAAAAAAAACAACCACACAAGGGTTTACAACCCCTTTAAAAAGGGACATTTGGTTTTTTTTTTCAAACAACATTTTTTTTTTTTTTTTTTTTATATTGCATTTTAGTGTAAATATCACATCTGAGGTCTTTTTGACCCCAGATCTCATATTTAAGACGTACTGTCATGCTTTTTTCTATTACAAGCGATGTTTACAATTTAAAAAAAAAAAGTGTAAAAAATAATAGTCAAATAAGAAAAAAAATTCAAATTTTAACGGGCCCCGTCCTGCCGAGCTTGCGTGCAGAAGCAAACACATGTGAGTAGCGGCGTATATGAAAACGATGTTCAAACCACACATGTGTGGTATCACCGCGATCGTTAGAGCAATAATTCTAGCCCTAGACCTCCTCTGAAACTGAAAACATGCAACCTGTAGAATTTTTTAAACATCGCCTATGGAGATTTTTAAGGATAAAAGTTTGTCGCCATTCCATGAGCAGGCGCAATTTTGAAGCATGACACGTTGGGTATCAATTTACTCAATGCAACTTTACTGTTGTCTTATTTTTCAATTCAAAAAAATGTGTATTTTTTCCCCAAAAAGTGCACTTGTAAGACCGCTGCGCAAATACAGTGTGACATAAAGTATTGCAGTGACCGCCATTTTTTTCTCTAGGGTGTTATAAAAAAAATATATGTAATGTTTGGGGGTTCTAAGTAATTTTCTAGCAAAAAAAAAATGATTTTAACTTTACAAGTTTAAAAAATAGGCCCGGTCCTTAAGTGGTTAAGTAACGCCTTTTTATAATCAACTGTCTGCTGGACACCTGTTTAATGAATAATTAGAATCACCTGTTGAATTCTTGTTGATTAGGATTTTCTTGTCTAAAATTTAGCTTTGCTCCTTATGCCCCATACACACGATGAGATTATCGGACCAATGATCGTCCGGTTTTTTTTTTGCATGCTAATCTCAGATCGAAAAATGAGGGGAATAACTGCGCTACGGTGAAGTACATAAACAATAACAATTATAGCCGCGATTCATCTATGTAACACAAACACTGTGAAATTAAATGAGAAAAAAGGGGGGTTGAATCGCGCTAAAACAGATTGGTGATCATACACATCATCACCAAACCAAATATTTAGAACTAAGTGAAGAGTTCCCCTTTAGTGTATACATAATATACAAAACACATGTCAAATGAATAATCAATCCAAAAATAAAATGTTCAAAGTGATAATAAAAAGTCCATGTATAAAAAATAAATCACCCAAGTGATATACAAGTATCTTAAAAAAGTTCCAAAAAACATAAATTCTTGCTGTGAGAAGAAAAAAAAAAACAAAAAAAAAAACGTGCTTGCTCCACCACCGTGAATTAAGACTGGCCGCTTACCAGAAACTCATGATCCCCCGTTACAGAGGATCAGAGAAAGCTGTTTGTTAATACTGCTTTGAACCGCGACCAATGGATCGGAGACCTTATACCAAGATAGGACATCAAAGACTGCAGGGTCAGGCTAAAGGTGTTCACACTGACAGGTACTCAGACATCAGCCCACAGCATTGCAGATATGGTCATAGAAGGAAAAAAAGGCTCCATGTAGTGTAAAATCATTGACTTTATTGGATAAGTAAAAGGTTAAACTCACATGTTAGTCAGTGGCGGCTGGTGCTCAATTTTTTTGGGGGGGCGCAAACATAGCCCCAACCAACAACACCCCCCCCCCCCTTCGCCGCCACTCGCCCTTGATAGGGCCTACAGACAAACAGATTGATAGGCAGATAGGTACACAGACAGACGGATCGATAGGCAGGCAGATCGATAGGTAGGCAGACAGATCGATAGGCAGACAGATCGATAGGCAGACAGATCGATAGGCAGACAGACGGACAGGCAGACAGACGGACAGGCAGACAGACGGACAGGCAGACAGACGGACAGGCAGACAGACGGACAGGCAGACAGACAGATCGATAGGCAGGCAGATCAGTACACAGACAGACAGATCGATAGGTACACAGATCGATAGGCAGGTAGATCAGTACACAGACAGACAGATCGATAGGCGGACAGATCGATAGGCGGACAAATCGATAGGCGGACAAATCGATAGGCGGACAAATCGATAGGCGGACAAATCGATAGGCGGACAAATCGATAGGCGGACAGACGGACGGACAGACAGACAGACAGACAGATCGATAGGCAGGCAGATCGATAGGCAGGCAGACAGACAGACAGATCGATAGGTACACAGACAGACAGACAGATCGATAGGTACACAGACAGACAGACAGACAGACAGATCGATAGGTACACAGACAGACAGATCGATCGGCAGGCAGATCGATAGGTACACAGACAGACAGATCGATCGGCAGGCAGATCGATAGGTACACAGACAGACAGATCGATAGGCAGGCAGATCGATAGGTACACAGACAGACAGATCGATAGGCAGGCAGATCGATAGGTACACAGACAGACAGATCGATAGGTACACAGACAGACAGATCAGTAGGTACACAGACAGACAGATCAGTAGGTACACAGACAGACAGGTACACAGATCAATAGGTACACAGACAGACAGATACACAGATCGATAGGCAGACAGATCGATAGAAACACAGACAGATCGATAGGCAGACAGACGGACAGACAGACAGACAGACAGACAGATCGATAGGTACACAGATCGATAGGCAGGCAGATCAGTACACAGACAGACAAATCGATAGGCGGACAGATCGATAGGCGGACAGATCGATAGGCGGACAGATCGATAGGCGGACAGATCGATAGGCAGGCAGATCGATAGGTACACAGACAGACAGACAGATCGATAGGTACACAGACAGACAGACAGATCGATAGGTACACAGACAGACAGACAGATCGATAGGTACACAGACAGACAGACAGATCGATAGGTACACAGACAGACAGACAGATCGATAGGTACACAGACAGACAGACAGATCGATAGGTACACAGACAGACAGACAGATCGATAGGTACACAGACAGACAGACAGATCGATACACAGACAGACAGGTACACAGATCAATAGGCAGGCAGATAGGTACACAGACAGACAGATAGACGGACAGGCAGATCGATAGGCAGGCGGATAGGTGCACAGACAGACAGATCAGTACGCAGAAAGACAGATTGATAGGCAGGCAGATCGATAGGTACACAGACAGACAGATAGACGGACAGGCAGATCGATAGGCAGGCGGATAGGTGCACAGACAGACAGATCAGTACGCAGAAAGACAGATTGATAGGCAGGCAGATCGATAGGTACACAGACAGACAGACAGATCAGCAGACAGACAGACAGACAGACAGACAGACAGACAGACAGATAGAGGGAGAGAGATAGAGACCTGGTGAAGGTGAGGATATGCTGTATATGATGGCTGTAGCAGGACACAGTGCTGGGACCCCTCATGGTCAACATATAAATGCTCCTGCAGATTGCTGGGTGAATGGAGGTTAACTCCGAGCACAGAAGAAGCAGGGCACCCCCTCCCCCCTCCACCGTCCGATCACAGATCATCATCACAGGATGGGAACATTACACAAGGAATTACAAGGAACATTGCAAGGTATGTGGAGGGACAAACACTGACAGTGTCAGATTACATTACCTTGCTTCTTGCTTAATGGATCTGACTTCTCACTGGCATAGAAACCGAAAGTAAGAGTGACACAGCTGTCCGGGCTAAAGCACAGCTCAAGTCCTACAGCGGTGCTAATGGTCAGATAGGCAGACAGACAGAAGTCTGACCCAATGAGAGTGGAGAGGCGCTTAGCTTTGCGCCACAAAGCAACACAAAACCCCGCAAATGTAGCGTCTCGCCTGCAATCACAGGATTGCATTGGCATGACGCTTCTATAGTGCAATGTGGCCGGCGCCCGACCACAGTAAATTTAAAGAACTTTTTTTTTTTTTTTTTTTGTCACTAGCTTTGGGGGGGCGGCGCCCAGGCGCCCCCTATGGACAGGCCGCCACTGATGTTAGTAGACAATAGTAGGCATGTAGTGTAGTCTGGAGTGCCGGCCGGAAGCTCACAGACAGCCCGTACTACTGGAAACAACAGAAGCAATGGGAGGTGACGAGAACACGTCGCTCTGCCCTACGCAGCGTTTCGTGATAGAGTCACATCATCCAGGGGCACGGGCGGCACGTCTCGTCACCTCCCCTTATAGTACTAAGAGCCTGACCAAGCCTCGCTTTGAATTCATCTCCATCGACGGACTTGCACAAAAAATTGAAAAGTCCCAAGCGCTGATTGGTGCCTCACTAAACCAAGCCTCACTTTGAATGCCGAATCATCAGCGAGCCTACCCAGGTCGGATAATCCCAAACACTGAGTGGTGTCAGGTGCGCAAGTGTGTGCACAATCACTAGAGAAAGAATTAATCATGAATTGCAATAAACCGCTGGCTGTAAGGGGGTATGAGGTCAGGTATCTGGGAACCATAGAACTCATATGGAGATAGGTACCCCAAAAAAAGCAATAAAATTTCAACAAAATATTAAAATTATCAAGTCAACCAGTGCGATCCGTGTCACAGACCGGACATAAATTGACTTGAGCATAAGGGGACATTCTAAAAATAAAATAAACAAAGGCCACCCGGTGGCCATATTAAAAATTGCAAAAAGATATATAAATGAAAATAGAAATAAAATGAACTATAGGTAATAGAGCTGTGTATCCTTACGAACACACAGAAGTCATACCAATATTGTATAAATAAAATAAAGGCAAAAAAGCCTCAAAGTAATCCTAAACGAATAGGTCCCATCTAGCAGCACGGTCCGTGTCACAGACAGGAACCGGCTTATAAAAGACATAAGGAGACATGTCAATAAAAAGCACTGTGGCCACCTAGTGGCCATATTCAAATTGGCACAGCACTGTAGAGCCATGTCAGAAAACTAATCCCAATGGATATATTAAATCAAATGGAACCAATAAACCTAATCGTGACTGTAATAGGACCATAGTCCCACAAATTCGCCTTGAGGAAAATATTGATAGAAAAAACATTCCAAGAATAGATCCCAAAAGACAAATAAACAATATTTGTTAATAGTATTGATATTTTTAAATGAATCCTTATTTTTATTTTTTTATTAAGGAAAAATCGGAGAGGCCATAGAAAGATAATAAAGGACGATCTGTTTACCCCGCCACCTCATTAATGGGGCTATGTAGGTGGTCTAGATGGATGGGAAGTCAAAGCATAAGCCTTCAAAAAATTCACCAAGGGCACAGTTTGAACATCGAAATACAATACCATCTCTCAAACGCAGCTCATCCAAGTACCTAGAAATTGGGCTGCATACTTCATGAATATTGGTTAATGGCAAAAAGTTGTATCCCTCCTTAGGAATTATTAATAAAGGCATTTACGTCCACGTCGACATTCATGCCGTGTGGTACATAGCTTTTGAGCCTGTGGATCCAGGACATCTCACTCTTAGAGATCTCCCTGACCAACAGGCTACCTCGCCAATGTGGTTTGTACTTATCAATACCCACAAACAGGGTATTGGAGGGGTCCCTGTTATGTACCTGGTCGTAGTGTCTGGACACAGGGTTCTTGTCATAACCTCTCTTAATTTTCCCTATATGTTCAATTAGACGAACCCGCAATGCCCTTTTGGTCCTCCCCACATACTGAAGCCCACAGAGCCACTGTAAGAGATAGACCACCCCTACCGAGGTGCATGTAATAAAGGGTTTGATATAGTATGATCTTAAAGTGCTAGTAGATTTAAACTGGGTAATTCGCCTAGCTCTATTGGCGTTTAGAGAGCAAACTTGGCATCTTCCACATTTATAATAGCCAGTGAGCTTTTGGAGAAAGTTGCGATTCTCACATGGAGGATCTTGGACAGAGGGAGCTACCTTACTCCCAAGGGAGGCCACCCCCCTAAAGACCACTCTAGGTCTAACTGGTAAGATTGAGCTCAAAACTCTGTCACTACCCAGCAGATGCCAATGTTTCTGTATCAATTGTTTAATATTGCGATGCTGTACCGAATAGGTGGTAATAAATTTGCACAGCATCTGATGCAGTAGCATTATGTCGTGGTACATCAGACAAAAGTGAGAGTCTGTCTCGTGCCGTTTTCATGGCCAGAGACAGAGATGCACGGTCATACCCCTTCTCGATGAACCTATCGATAAGAATGGATGCTTGTTCATCAAAGGTAGTAATGTCTGAGCAATTACGTCTCAGACGTAAAAATTGGCCCTGGGGGGTAGCTCTGAGCCAAGGCTCGTGGTGACAACTATCCACCGGGATGTAAGAGTTCCTGTCGGTCACCTTGAAGTGAGTTGATGTCACAAAATGGTCCTCCACTATCTGGATCTTCAGATCCAGAAAGTGGATAGTGTCACGACTGGCCTAGAAATTGAACCTAATACCCCTGTTATTATCGTTTAGAGATGTCATGAAGTTCTGTAGCTCCGATTCACAACCATCCCACAGGAGGAGGACGTCGTCAATGTATCTGGCCCACAGGAGCACCTCCGATCTCCTGGGTGCATCAACAATGTCCTCCTCGCACTTGGCCATGAAAAGGTTGGCCAAGCTCGGAGCATATTTTGCCCCCATGTCCACACCACGATCTTGGCGGTAAAACTGGTTCTCAAGCCAAAAATAATTATGGCTAGCGGCATAATACAAAAGTTCCATGATGAATTTGTGCTGGAGGTAAGCAAGAGTCCCGGGTGAGAAACAGCTCCACCGCTTGGAAACCCAGGTGGTGAGGGATAATAGTGTACAATGAAAACACATCGGCCGTCACCATCCAAAGTCCCTCCTTAGGGGAAATGTTGGAAAGCAAATTAATCACATGTTTGGTGTCCTTGATAAATGAAGGTATCCTAGAGACCAAAGGTTGCAAGAAATGGTCGATATATTTGCCCACCCGGGACGTGATAGAATCTGTCCCACTCACAATGGGACGTCCCGGGGAGTGTGAGGTGCACTGGGGACCAGAAGTAGTCTTTCCTTGTCATTTAATATACCTCTCCGGAAACCAACCTCTACGATAGATTCAAGCTCCTTTTTATATCTGACCAGAGGGTCTCTTTGTAAAACCGTGTAAGTCTCGGTGTCATCAACCAACCAATGCATTTCCCTCTGATAGTCAGAACGATCTAGGATTACAATCCCCCCACCCTTGTCAGCTGGTCTAATGACAAGGGATTTGTTGTGACAAAGGGATTACAATCCAACTTGTAGATCCTTATGCAAATTTGCCTTCTTGACCCTGATCTGCTCAAGGTCGCGGAGGACAACATCCCTGAATACCCCAATGGCCGGAGCCACGGGGCCAGGAGGATTGAAAAGAGAGGCATTAGAGAGGTTGGAATGTTGGTATTCTCCTCTCATTACATTACCCACCCCATTCATAGGGTTATATAACATATAACGTTTAATGTGCAACTTTCGAGTGAATTTGTGCACATCCATAAAGGTTTGAAACTTGCTCAAGCTCCTAGGTGGAGCAAATTTCAAACCTTTATCCAACAGTCTCTTCTCGGGATCAGTTAGAGTCTGTTTGGATACATTGAAAATGCCAGTTCCTAGGTCCTTTTTCTTTTTGGATGCCTGGACCCGCCTCCCCCCCTCTGACTCCTCTTTTCATTCTACGGGGCGTTTGGCTGTCCGTGAATCCCTGGGAAAACTCCAATTTTGATTGTTTCTGCCATCGGAGGGACCAGGGTATTGTGGTGGACCAGAATATGTATAATCCCGTTGGGAAGCTACAGGATAATGAGTACTCTGGTTCCTCATAGGGTAATTCTGTCTGTAACCATCGGTATTAGTTCTCCGGTGTCTGGGAGTATCCAGGTCAGACAGAGGATAGAACCGATTTTGCAACGGGACCGAATTTGTGTAACCATCAGAAGAGAGACCATAAGGGAGCTGGTTGGGTCTCATATTGTAATTAAGAGGGTTAGGACTCCATGATGAGTTTCCCCAATTAGTGGGGGGATATCATATGGTTGTGCATGATGACCAGGGTTTGAATCCCCATAGTAATCATATCTAGAATTCCCCGGTAGTCCCCTAGAGGGAGTACCCCCAGGGCCATGATTCAATCTATCTTTATGACCTTTAGATTTTTTCCCCCATGGCCTTAGAACGGGCATTCCTCCTGGGTGTGTGCTGAGTCGCTTGTCTCTCCTGAGGTGGAACAGGCGTAGCACTGGGAGGAACAGGATCTTGTGATTGTGTGTCCATCCTCATGTTTTCTTCATCAAGTGAGGCAAGTTTTTTTTTGCCAGATAAACACAAACCCGGACTGGTAATCTTGCTTGTCTCTGGTATATTTCTTTCTCTTTTTGGCTATGAGTTTACTAAAGTCACGAAAATTCCAGCACGACAGAAAAAAAAAAATCGGAAGTGATGTCATGTGTTGTAATGTATTTGTATTGCATTTTCGAATGATAGCTGTACTGATTAAACGAAAATCGTACAATCTGGCATCGTACGAAAAAATTTTTCGTGCATGTCCGAGAGAAATATATCGGATGAACTGTCATGATCTGCTCTCGAAAGCTCTGTACTAACGATCCGATTATCGTACGATCGATTTGGAAGCGGTATTTTCCATTTTCTAATTGTGTGTACGGGGCTTAAGACTTTTATTGGGATTCATTCATTTTTGCAATAGGGTCTTGAATGATTATGTTAGGAAAATACTTTTTCCTGATGCCACCATGGCAGCATACTAGTAATAGGCTCCGCCTTTCTCCCCTCCCTCAGGACCAATGAAATAGCATAAATTAAAGGTCAGTTATTCCCCGCCCCATTCTTCTTTTTGTCCTCATACCTCCACGCACCAGTGAAGAGTAAGCAGTACTATGTTCCCCCCTCTGCCTCCAGGCAGCTGCCGGCTGGGTTAAGCCTCTACCAGTACGAAGTCCCAGTATCAGGCTGCTAAAAGCGCCAGAGTAGCTTGGGAGCTCCTTCTGTGGGTCTCGATGGAGCTGAGCAGTTTTTCCTCTGAAATCTGCCTTTAAGGTTGGTGTCTGCAACGCTTGTTGGGTTTGAGGAGGCCAGCTTTGCACCCTTTCCTTTGTCTCCTGTCATTTTCTCATTTTCTGCACCTCCTGTTCTTTTCCTCCTACAGTGGCACTGGTCTGGATACATTACTCCCCCTAGACAGGTTCTCTGTCCTTTGCTGTCCTAGGCCAGCTGTAGATATAGCTTATGTTTGTAGGTTGTGTATGTATAGGTTTGGGGCAGGTGGGTATGTGTGTGTGTGTGTGTGTGTGTGTGTATGTATATATATATATATATATATATATATATATATATATATATATATATATATATATATATATATATATATATATATATATATATATATATATATATATATATATATATATATATAGTGTATTGTAGGGGATCAGAGGGGTGGACAGCTGCCTCTGAGACAGCCCATTAAAACAAAAGTGGCTTTATTCAGCAAAATGGCAAAATAAACATAAGATAAGGCAGACTTGTCTTGTCACACGGTTGTGCACACAGGTACAGCTCACAGTTCAGCAGCACACAGGCTTACAGGTAATAGTTCATGGCTCCAATCAGCGCTACAGTCTTTATGTTGTTAAGCTCACCAGCACACCATCGAGCAATGGACATTTTCACACAGCATGCTGCTGTCTCTCTCTCTCCTACTCAAACAGCTCCTCTCTGAGTCTTTCAGCCCAGCTGATAATTAGCAGGTCTGAAGGGGAAATACCTGCCCTCTTCAATTAGCCTCTTCTTAACCCTGCCCCAGGCTTACCCTCTGCAGTATGTATATATGTGTAGCAATAACTCACGGTGGAGCTGCTGATTTAAAGTGGATGTATCTGCAAATTTCACTGTGGAAGCAGCAATAGTCTCAACCTGGTGCCTGGCCAAGGCAATGCTATACTCAGTTACGGCTAGGGGTACCCTATGGTTGAGCGGTGTTTGGCTTCCTAGAAACAAAATTGGAATAGTCACTTTATAGTGCAAGATCTCTGTTTGATATGAAACCCAGAGACAGCCATGTCGGAAGTGACAGGAGGAGGGTCCGTTCTTCTCCCATAACAGAAAGCAGGAAAGTAAAACGGAAAATTGTATACTCACCTTTCCTGTAATTTTCCTTTCCTGTCGCATCTTCATGGCAGCATACACGTTGGGTTGTGACTCCGCCTCCACAACCTGATAGGACCACATAGCTATAAATTAGAGAGTAGGCACCTGCCCCAGTATTCTCTGTAAATATATACACATGTCACCTCAGAGGGTGGGTGATTGTATGCTGCCATGAAGATGCGACAGGAAAGTAAAATTACGGAAAGGTGAGTATACAATTTTCCGTTTTCCTGTCGCATCATGGCAGCATACACGTTGGGGAGTAACTCGCCAAACTGGGTGGGAGTGCAAAAAAAATCTAATTTATTGACAAGGAACAGAAGAATTGGCCTGTATGACGGCCCTCCCAAATTCAACTGCTGCTAAGCGTGCAGCGTCCATTTTGTAATGGGAAATTAAGGTGTTTCTTGAAGACCAAGCGGCCGCTCTACAAATGGTTTCCGCTGAAACTTTACAGTAAGCTGCCCATGAAGTAGCCATTGCCCTGGTGGAATGCGCTCTAAGGTCTTCCGGGATTTGCAAGGTGCTTAAGGAGTAGGTCTTTTTGATAGTTTTCACGAGCCATGAGGCGATGGTACGGGCAGAGGCTGCCTGGCCCTTCCTGAACCCATGTGGGATGACTAAAAGGTTCTCGCATCTCCTGAAAGACTTGGTCACTGAGAGGTAATGCAGAACGTTGCCCCTAACATCCAGGGGATGAGGAACGCCCTGATCTGTGTTCAAAGCCGGGAGGTCAATCTCCTGGTTAAAGTGGAATGCAGAGGAGACCTTTGGGATAAATTTGTCTGAAGGTTTCAGGGTTAGCCTGTCTGGGAAAACCATCAGGTATGGTTCCTTGATCAGTAAAGCTTGCATTTCCGAGACCCTTTTCGCTGAAGTGATGGCAATTAGGAATGATACTTTTAAAGTCAGGTCCCAGAGGGAGGTATCTTCAAGAGGGGAGAATGGTTCTCCGGATAGAATTTGTAGGACAGTTGATAGGTCCCATGTTGGAAATGAAGGCTTTCTGGGAGGCCTTAGCTTCAGGCATGCTTTCTGGAATTGAACTACAAGAGGGTTGAGTGCCCATCTAACCCCTGTCAGAGCAGAGATGGCAGAGACTTGGACCTTCAGGGTGCTAGATCTAAGGCCTTTGTCTAGGCCTGACTGTAGAAACTCAAGCACTTGTATTGATGATGGGGAAGAAGGGTCCCAACCCTGTTCCTGAGCAAAGGAAGAGAACTTCCCCCAGACTCTCTCGTAGGTGTAATTCGTGGAAGATTTCCTGGCTAAAAGCAGGGTTTCGACTACCTTCTGCGAACAGCCTTGATCTAGGAACCTAGACCTTTCAGTCTCCAGGCCGCTAGGTGCAATCTCTCTGGATTCGGATGTAGTAGCTGGCCCTGGGTTAGTAGATCCGTTGTCACCGGAAGAGGAATTGGATCCGCTGTGCTCAGTTGCAGGAGGGTGGTGAACCAAGGCCTCCGTGGCCAGAAAGGAATCACAGCCAGTACTAGAGCTGCTGAGTGTTTGAGCCTCAGAAGGAACTTGGCAATCAGTGGGGTTGGTGGAAAAATGTAACCTAGGCGAAAGTTCCAGGTATGCTGGAGACAATCCGTTCCCTCCGCTGAGGGGAAGGGGTTCCTCGACAGAAACCTTTGACTTTTCCTGTTCTCTGGTGTTGCTGCGAGGTCTATGTCTGGATGACCCCATGTCTGGCATATGATGGCGAAGGGCTGCGGGCTTAGACACCACTCGTTGTTGGAAACGAATGTCCTGCTGAGAGAGTCCGCCAGTTTGTTCTGAATTCCCGGAATATACGCCGCCTTCAGGTCCTGCAGGTTCAGTTGAGCCCATCGTATCACTGGACCAACTTCCCGCATCATGGAGATGCTCTTGGTACCCCCCTGCCTGTTGATGTAGGCCACAGCCACTCGGTTGTCCATTTGGATGAGGACCTGTTTCCCTCTCAGAAGAGAGCTGAATGCCAAAAGGGCTTGGAAGGCTACCTTCATCTCTAGGACGTTTGACACAACATCCCTGGTTCTGAAGTGCCAGCAGCCCTGAGCTGCATATTGTAGGTAGTGTGCCCCCCATCCCTCCAGACTGGCGTCGGAAGTTACTACCTCCTGATGGAGAGTGACTATCTGTTTGCATCTGCTGAGGTTGCCGGGGTGAGTCCACCACCGTAGAGATAATCTGGCTTCTTCCGAGATGCGAATCGATTGGGACATGGACCATCCGTCCCACTGGCACAGGAAGGAGGCTTGCAGAGGTCTGGTATTCCATTGCGCCCACCTGACCATTGGAATGGTTGCTGATAAGGACCCCAGCAGGCTGAGGTAGGCTCTGGCCGGTAAGTATGATGCTGGAACCACATCTTTCACCTTCTGAATTAGTAGGGACAACTTCTCCCTTGGCAGTTCTACCGTGTTGGCCCGGGTGTCCAGCTCGGCTCCCAGGAAGACCATCCTCTGGGTAGGCTGAATGTTGCTCTTCTGCCAGTTGATTATCCAACCCAGACTCGTTAGGGTGGAAACTAAGATCTCGCGATGTTGCACGAGTGATTCCTGGCTGTTTGAGAGGAGAAGAATGTCGTCCAGGTAATGGTGGACCCTTAGACCCTACTCCCTCAAAGAGGCTATTACTGGAAGCAGAACCTTTGTAAATGTTCTGGGTGCCGTAGAGATCCCGAAAGGGAGGCTTCGAAATTGAAAGTGTTCCTGGCCCACCGAGAACCGCAGGAACTTTTGGAATGCCACGTGAATTGGAATGTGTAGGTAGGCATCCTGGAGATCTATGGAGAGCATCCAGTCTCCCAAGTTTATGGCCTGGAGGATAGACTGCAGGCTTTCCATCCTGAACGACTCCACTTGGATGGACCTGTTGAGTTTCTTCAGGTCTAGAACCGGCCGAAAGTCCCCTGACTTCTTCTTGACGAGGAATAGTGGAGAATAGAATCCTCTGCCTCGTTGTGTTGGCGGAACCTCTGTTATCGCTTGCTTTTGAAGCAGCTCTAGGACATAAGTTAGAAGGGATAACCTTTTCTCCCCGGGAGGAGGAATACGGGTTGGGCAGAAATGATCTCTTGGGGGTCGATTTTTGAAGGCCCATCTGTGGCCGAAACTGACGGTGGCCAGGGTCCAGGTATCGTGTATGGTTTCCGTCCAGACCAGCCTGAAACTGAAAAGCCTTGCTCCTACTACTGCTGGCCGGACGGGCGCACCTTCAAAAAGGCTTCTGGTCACTGGGAGCGGAGGTCTTAGGTTTTTGGAATTTCATAAAGGAAGTTTGAGGGTTCTTCCAGTTCCTTCTATACTCCTTCCCTGGTCTGTACGCTTTCGCGTCTCTATACCTTTCTGGGAGATTCCGCTTAAAAGGAGGGGGTCTCTGTTTGGGCCTCCTATCTGAGGGAATGAGCCCGGATTTTCCACCAGTTACCTTGGAGATGGCCGTATCTAACTTTGTCCCGAAAAGGTGCTCACCGTCAAACGGAATACGGCACCAGACTTGGATGCCGGATCCGCCGTCCAGGGCTTCAGCCACAAAGCTCTTCTGGCCATCACTGAGGCCAACATAGACTTTGAAGCAGACCTGATAGTGTCAACTGAGGCCTCAGCCACGAAATCACCAGCCAGGCTTAACTCTTGTAATGCCTTCACAATTTTCTCTTGGTCTGCCCCCTCTAATACCAGCTTTTCCGTGTTTGAAGACCAACTCGAGATGGCCCTTCCTACTGCCGCGAGTGCTATCGCAGGCCTGCATGCACCTCCGGCTGAAAGGTAAGCCCGCTTGAGATCCGTGTCGATCTTTCGGTCAAGAACGTCTCTAAACGTAACCGCATCTTCTAGCGGGAGGGTAACATGCCTGGCGAGGCGCATTAAAGATGCGTCCACTACCGGAGGGGATACCAGAGGGTTCACTTTAGGCTCCTTGAGTGGGTACAGCTTCTGGAGTCTGTTGTTCAGACTAGATTTTTTCTCTGGTCTCTGCCACTCTTCTTTGATTAAATCCTCCAGCTCATCGATGAACGGAAAGGTTTCAGGCTCCTTTTTAAGCTGAGGAAAATATTTTCTCTGCTTTGGCTGGACTTCCTCCCATCCTATTGCCTACTTGACCGATTTAACAAACGGTTCTATAAGGCCAAAGTCGAATCCTGCCGACACCTCCAGGCCTTCATTATCAGATAGGGAGTCTTGCTCCTTTGATGTGCTGGCCCGGGCTGGAGAGGTAATGGTGGAGAGATCCACATCTGGTATTGAGGCCTGAGGGGCTGAGTCCCCGACTTCTGAGGCTCTCTCTCTCGTGGCCTCTTCTAGGCATCTCTGACAAACCAGCTTATCCGGAAGAGCCGCTGTACCACAGATCCAGCATGCGTTCGCGGCGGGGTGGGAATGGCGTGCAGGGGAGCGGTGCCTACGTGAGGACGACCTTCTGTGGCGGGATCGACAATGCCGAGAACGTGATCTGGAGCGGCTTCTTCTGCGACTTCCTCTTGAGCGACTTCTCCTATGGTAGGAGCGGCTCTGTCTATGTCTAGAGCGACTTCTCCTGCGTGAGGACTCTCTATGTCTTGACGCAGACGTTCCTGAGGACCTGGTAGAGCTGACCAATTTAGGTAGCATTAGAAGTGCTCTCTTTTTCAATCTTCTCTACTTACCCACTTCTTCCCCCCCTTACCTAGTCGGCTGGCGGTGATCTGCTGGGGCAGCGGTCTCCATGGTGAGTAGGTTGGAAACCTGCAAGGAAAAGACAAGCAGCAATGTAGAAACTGACCCAGCCTGGACGGGGGGGGGGAGGGGGGGTAAGACCCACCTTTGTAGAGCGTTTTTCCTTGCTGTGGATCGCAGGGCAGGCGTCTGTAGCGTGCAGCAACCATCAGCAGCCTCCACAGCAATGCTGTGGTTTTTAAATCTGCCGCCATTAGCGTCGGACGCCCGCGCATGCGCAGTAGCGCCGCGAGGCGCCCGGCGCCATCTTGGAGACTGGCAAATAGCTTAGAAGCGCCCAAAGAGCCGTACTGCGCATGCGCGAGGACACCGAGAACGCTCGGCGGTCCCCCACAGCACTGCATGGACCACAGAGCCCAGCAGGACACCCACGGTATGCCGGAGAGGGGGGGGGGGAGGACATGGAGACCGCTGCACACAATGAAGCCTGTTTAAGGCTTACTTTCTTGAGGCTTATATAGATGGTTCCCTGGCCAATCCTCCAGCAAGCCTATTTAAGGCTTTTGCGGGCTGTTGCACTTGAAGCCTGTTTAAGGCTTGTCTTCTGGCAAACAGTTTAAGATGAGATGAGTGCCCCTGAGACCACCAGAGTGGGGCTCCTTCCATTTAGCTCGTTTAGAGGCTGTACAAGAAGGACTTCCACCCAGGAGAGGCTAGAACCTGGCTGGGGCGAAGCGGTAAGGGGGTGCTGATCCGTGCGTCCTGACAGGTGAGGAAAAATAAGAGAATACTGGGGCAGGTGCCTACTCTCTAATTTATAGCTATGTGGTCCTATCAGGTTGTGGAGGCGGAGTCACAACCCAACGTGTATGCTGCCATGAAGATGCGACAGGAAAAAAAAAATATAACTAAAAAGAAATAATAATAAATAAAGGGAGAAATGTGTTTCTCCTGCTCGGTTCCACTCCTCTAAGGGCAACCTTTCATAAGGTCCATAAATGAAAATCTTTGGGGGTACCGCAGGTACCCACAAAACCCTTTTACCTGGCACATGCCCAGACTTTTAAGGTAAGTCCAAGTGGGCACACATCACGGGTTACTGGACAGTGGATTGAGCAGATCCTTGGAGGATAGAAACTCATGGTCTCTTCAATGGATTCCTCAGTGTTCCATCTCCGGACCTTTTTCTCCCCCTCGGAGCTGCCAGGTCCACCGCAACCACGGCGGTTACAATACTTACAGACACTTCAGACTCAGAGGGGAGCTGTCCTGGTCCCATCTCACAGGAGAGATTGTAGGTTTCCTACCCACCCCTGTTTGTAGGTTGCGGGGGTTGGAGAGAAGCATTCGCTTGCAGCAGATGGCTGGAGGCTTTCGCTAGATTATCAGGATTCTTAGCCTTACATCCCCAAAAAATTTTCTTTTATTTTTTATTCCAAAGTAAGTAATTTGGTGATTGGTTGGCCACATCTCCGCTTTATCAGCCTACCTTTTAGCCTATGAATATCTCTAAGAATATTCACAGAGGTTTCAGTGCCATGTTAGTTCCTCTTGGAGAACAGGGTCTCCAGATTCGCCACTACCTGGGCGTCATTCCTTTCTACATAAAAAAAAAAAAAAAAAGAGGTCAACTTTTGCTTTCCAACAGTTAACCTCCCTGGCGGTATGATTATTTCGGATTTTAGGTGCTGAAAGCGGTACCATTATTTTGCATGGAAATTTGGCATTTTATATTGTAGGTCTGTAATTCTTAACAATAACACACTTAAATCTGTCCAAACAAGAGTCTAGTAGATATCCCGGATATGATAAAGTTTGAAACACAAAAACATAAATTATAATATAATAAATAAAAATAAATCATTAAAAAAAAATAAAAATAAATAGTAATAAAATAAATTTCCCCACGATTCACTATCGCTCAATTCTGCAAGTGTTCTAATTTACTATCGCTGTTTTATAGCTGGTCTGAAGCCATTTTTGACGTAAAGGGACACTTTTTGGTTGCTATGGACAATCTCCAGTTTCCAGGCAGAAAGAACAGTATATATCACATAAAACTGCATGCAGGGCATGGGCCAAAGCACTGGGGACAAAAGGGATGTGAAATTATTTCATACAGTACTGTAATCTGTAAGATTACAGTACTGTATGTGTTATGATTTTGACATCTTTTTGAATTTGCCGCCAGGCTCCGCCCCCGTGCGTCGCGACGCTCGCAGGGAATGGAGTCTGGCACAGAGAGGCTTCGGGCAGAGGACGGAGCCCACGGACACTGCGGGGGACATCGCAGGATCCCGGGGACAAGGTAAGTATTGCCACACCAGGATCCTGCGATGTAATCCCGAGTGTGGCTCTGGGTTACCGCTAATGGTCCTGATTTTTAACCCCGAGCCACACTCGGGAAAACCGCCAGGGAGGTTAAAGTGCCTGTGAGGGCTCTACTGGTTCCTCTGTTGCTTCCATCAGAAAAGGACGGTGACGGTCATAAGGAGAATTCTGAGATCAGATGCCTCTACTTCCTGGACGACTTCTAGGTGTCTCAGCCTTCTGGCCGTAATGTTGTCATTCATACCAATGATTCCTTGGGTGCACGGGCACCGGTGCTAGTTTCAACTACAACGGAGGAAACAGGATCCGGCGCAGCTATGGTCAGTGTCACGCAGTATGTATAGCGGTCCGCAGTGATGGAAAGACCTTGAGGATGTCACGAACCATCTGACTGGATCAATGTGATGAATCATATCGGCAAGACAGCCTGGAAGGCGCACTGCGAGGGTCTGTCGGTCAAGGCAAGCGGAGATTGCTAGCCAAGGAAAGTAGTCTCGAAAGCGCTGGAAGGTCAGGCAGCCTTTTTTATCACTTTGACCTTGCTACACAGAATCAAGGGTGACCAGTCATCTTGCGGTTGAGCAACAGGACAGCAATTGCGTATTTTCAGCTCCAGGGAGGATCTCGCGGCAATATGCTATTGGGAGATGTAGAACCCAGAATGTCTGGGTAGGAAGATCACCAGCAAATTCCGGAAGCAATTTACCTCCTAGGGGACTGGAATTCACGGACATACTGTCCATCATGCAAGCTTGCCAGAGCATGAGGGGGAGGCTTGTCCACAGGTGGCCTACCACAGACAGGCTTCTTTGCTTCTCACAGCAAATGCCAATTTAGAGGTCTGACTCGGTTTCCGCTCCCCAAAGCAGAGAACAGAAGCTGAGTTTCTCCATGAAACTGCAATCAAGCCTACTGTATATTTTTTTCCCCAACTTCTCTCGTAATGAAATTCCTCTGGAAGCTGTCAAAAATGAGCATGGTAGTCACGACCACCCCTCCATTCTGACCATAGGAGTCTTGGTGCTTCCTGGCTATCTACTTCAGAATACAGAAGTCGATTCCCCTTCACACATGCACAGACCAGAGATGCAAGCATAATGGCGGGAAGGGGAAGCCGCAGAATCTAGATTGCTACAGATTTGCTCCAAGAGTGAGCTCTACTTTGGGGGATGCGAAAGGCACTCTACTAACAGCCTCTATATCAAGATCTGGAACAAACTTGTGTTTTTTTCTATTTTGCATGGCAAGATATTATTCTTACTGCACCTCTGGTGGCAGCTGTTCTGGTCTTCTTGTAGGTCCGATTGTACACGAACCCTACCCTATACTCTTTTGAGGTTGCAGGTGTCAGCAAAAACAAGGTTAAAATTTGGCCAAAGGCCCTTTAGTTTGCAAAATTTTGAAGACAGTCAGGAGGTTTCGTCAACCGCGAGAGAGAATCTTTCACAATTAAAATCTTTCGATGCTGTTGGGGTTTATTTCAACAGGGCAGTGTTCGGTTTAGGACATCGCTTACTAACCAGTATTTAGCACAAATCGTCAAACAGAAGTCAGCTTGAGTTTCAAGCCTTTAGAGCTTCAGAAAAGCATATTACGTTTGTTACAGGAGTAGAGCTCCATCCTGTAGTTCAGCTTATATCAGAGGTAGCGACAGCCCTCTATCAATCATCTGTCCATTGCCTAACTTTCCAGACATTCAAGCAAGAAAACCACACAAATTGGTCATTCCCAGAGCTTGAAAGAAGTTTATGTCCACAATTGCTCTTTTCAGTTCATATGATAAGTCTTTCACTGTTCCAGATGGAATTCATCAGGCAAGAGAGGTTGCCTCCTGGACTTTAGCAAGATTGGTTGTGCAGATGGGAAATGGGTTGTGAGCCTCCTTCAGTGGCAGGATGCATCCTCTTCCAGAGGGGTTGAGGCCTCATAGGCGGCCCAGTTGAAAGCATCTATGGATTCATTCTACAGGAAAGTGGCATGTTTTTCCCAGCATACCTTTTCAACCTTTACAGAATAGATCTGGGTGCCTTGTCATCAGTGGGCTTCGGAGGAATGACTGTTCAGTCTTCTGTCCCATTTGAAAATAATATATATATATATATATATATATATATATATATATATATATATATATATATATATATATAAATAATTATTTTGGTTTGTTAAGTAGAACCCACCCTGTCAGCTAGGATATGTATCACTAGTATGCTGCCATGGTGGCATCAGGAAAATGGAAAATTGTACCATACCAATACAAAGTATTTTGTAGTATAGTGACCCATAAAAAATGTTGATTCTGAAAAGAAAGTAAAGGATTTCTGACAAATCTGTTGGGCTGTACTCATTTTTGCTGAGCAGTGTATATATGTGTATATATATATATATATATATATATATATATATATATATATATATACACACACATACATACACACACACACACACACACATATATATATAGATATAGATATATATATATATATATATATATATATATATATATATATATATATATATATATATATATATATATATACAGTGGGGAAAAAAAGTATTTAGTCAGCCACCAATTGTGCAAGTTCTCCTTAAGAAGATGAGAGAGGCCTGTAATTGTCATCATAGGTATACCTCAACTATGAAAGACAAAATGTGGAAACAAATCCAGACAATCACATTGTCTGATTTTTGAAAGAACTTATTTGCAAATTATGGTGGAAAATAAGTATTTGGTCACCTACAAACAAGATTTCTGGCTCTCACAGACCTGTATCTTCTTCTTTAAGAGGCTCCTCTGTCCTCCACTCATTACCTGTATTAATGTCACCTGTTTGAACTTGTTATCAGTATAAAAGACACCTGTCCACAACCTCAAACAGTCACACTCCAAACTCCACTATGGTGAAGACCAAAGAGCTGTTGAAGGACACCAGAAACAAAATTGTAGACCTGCACCAGGCTGGGAGGACTGAATCTGCAATAGGCAAGCAGCTTGGTGTGAAGAAATCAACTGTGGGAGCAATAATTAGAAAATGGAAGACATACAAGACCACCGATAATCTCCCTCCATCTGGGGCTCCACTCAAGATCTCACCCAGTGGGGTCAAAATGATCACAAGAACGGTGAATGTCCCCTTTATCTTCATGCATGCATGTTTTTTTTGGTAAATCATTTTTTGCCCTACATGCATATTTGCCTTCACTAACCTCCCCACCATGCAATCCTGGGCCCATATACACCTATAGCCTAGTCCCTTTAACAATATATATTGTACTGCTTTACCCTCCCCCATCCCCTCAAATGTCTCCAAATGTCATGTGTGGTCTTCTTTTTTCATCAAACAAGGTTTTATTAGGCAAAGATGATACATATACATATTGGTAATACTATGTATTTATATATATATATATATATATATATATATATACATAAAAAAGCGCATTAAACAAGGACAGTATACATTGTTAATATAATCAACATTAGAGGTAGTATATGTCAATGTAGAAATAAATGTATACCACCATGAACTACTATCATCGTAATGTGTAATATAATCTCCCTCCCACCCCCCACCCCCACCCCCCGTTGAACATATTTGGTTTAATTGTATTTTATTTTAGTACACGTGATATGTATATGCATAATGTACCTTTAAGTCTATAGGGGATATATTGTGTTTAGTACAGACATGACCATTTTGGGAGAACAACATGGACCATGGTATCTTTTGGTTTATACTTTCTCTGTATGTATCTGGAATAGAGTTTTAGGTACAGAGATCCACGTGCTGTATTACTGAGCGAGTTTATGGTTAAGTGTAAGTTTCAGGTTCTTGCAACCATCGATGGGCAGGAGGGTGAGGACGGTGGCCAGTGAAGAGATGTTACAGTAGTTGTGAAACTCCAGCTTTATTTACAGCATTGTGGGCTAAATGTAATTTTCCTTGTTTTTTGTTTGTGTGTTTATATTTTCGTATATTACTGTATAATAAATTTTCTTTTTACTCTAATGGATGGACTTACTGTAACTTTGTGTGTAAATGATAATGGTTACAATACTGTAAAGTGATTTTTCCTTGGCAGTATGAGTGAAATCTGTGATGTCAAACCTTGGAGGCTACTCTTAGCCTAAAATCTTTTCTTTTTTTTCAGTTTTATACACAATTGTATTCAGTTAGCTAGACAAAAACTGTACAGTAATCATTGTCAATGAAGGACTGGGCTAAGACTGAAAGGTGGACATGAGGGATATTTCAATGGGCCTCTGCCTTAGGCTAGGTTCACACTGCTGCGGTGCGGGAACGCAGCGAATTTACTGCGGGTTCCCGCATTGCACCAACTCGCACGGCAGTTCACACTGCCATATGTGAACTGCTGGGGAGTGTCATACAATGTTAACGACACCCCCAGTTCAGCTCGCATATCGCACTGCGAACTGACAATTCGGACATGTATCGGATCGCATAGGTGTGAACACCCATGCGATCCGATTCTGGTCCGAACAAAAAAAAGGGTCCTGTGCGAGTTTGGACCGAATGCGGTGCGATATCAGCCATACTATCTGTATGGCTGATATCGCACAGCACAGACATCGCATGTGATGTGAATAGCAGTGCGCTGCGAATCACATACGATGTCTGCCACCGCAGCAGTGTGAACCCAGCCTTAGAGACAAAACATCTAAACATTTTGACTTGCAGTGCTTACACAATGCCAAAGGGACGAAGCATTTTGGGGACACTGACTATTTGAATGAGAAAGAAATTTATTTTTGACACATGAGTGAACTGTTTTGGGAAAGATATGAGCTTTTGAAGGTGAACCATGGTGTTGTGCTGAACCATCCAGGTTATTTTGGCAAAAGCAGAAAGAGAGTTGAGAACGTCTGGTCTGTTTCAAGAAATGAGCCAAAGCAATTGAGAAGAATCTTTGCCATTTTGGTAGCACTGACTCTTTATATGGAAAAGGAATATGGTTTTGAAGCATGAGTGAACAGTTTTGGGAGAGATATGAGCTTTTGCACGTGAGTTAAAGTGTTGTGCTGAACTGTAAGACTGTTTTGCCAAATGAACTTAGAGTTTTGAGAATGTCATTTCTGTTTCAAGAAATGAGCCAAAACAATGGAGAAAAACTGTAAAAGATCACAGAATTAGCAGCGTGAGGCATGTGCTAGCTTCAATACGAAGGCTAGTTTAACTAAAAGTGGGTGATCTGAAACAATAAACCGCCCTTAGCTCAAAACAACCCCCACTGCGCTAATGGATGGAGTGCAAAATCCTGAGGAGTGAAGACCAATGAATGGCCCACTCAGTGTGCAAACAACTCAGTAGTTACTGACAAATACTGAAAGGTGTATAACAAATGTGAATAAAAAAGAACTTAACTAAACCGAGCTGCCCCTTTAAGTGACTCCAAAACCAGAATAATATCAGATCTCATGTATCAAATGCCCAAAGGGAACCTATCCTAGATACACAAGAACAGATAAGAGGCGCTAATAAAATTAATGGTGTATAAACTCAATATGTGTACCATGCCACCAAATGATGACTGATTAAGTGCATACATATATGGACTAGATACCGTGATGAATCAATACACAAAATAATCCTAAGTGACAGTGCATAGAATAGTGTTTAGACAAATAAAGAAAAAACACACCAATTCATATGATATACCAAATGAAGTGCAAAAAATAGAAATAAAGTGAAACATCAGTCCTTGAATCTTTGTGACAGAAAAATTAAGTGATAGAATCTGTGAAAAAAATCCACATAAATCTTCCAAGGTGCAGCAGTCTTGATGGTGTGAACTCAAAACATCCTTCACCTCACCAACGTGAAAAATGAATCCACTCCCAATGGAATCTCACTCACCAAATATTTTTGCCAGCACTTACATGCACGGCAAAACACGCTTGTGAATCACACTCCAGAGTGATCAGATATGCAATTATTCCACCGCGTTTAGGATCAATCCACATGTAAAGGAATATGAAGGACTCACATAGTGTAAACCAGCACGGCAAATTTATTTATAACCACTACAATCTTCCATAAAAGCACTCACATTTTAAAAGATAAATAACAGCAATAAAACCAGTGTAGTTCACAGCAGCTTCAAACTCAGTGGATGCAATCAAAAACAGCAAATGGTCACGGCGGACCCGAGATGTGCACAAGCCAGGACTCACGGTCCCTCTCACCCCCTTCGTGGAGCGCCGTACAAACAGATCTCTCCTTCCTCGAGTGCGGCTCTCAGCGTGGCCCGTCACAATTTACAGCCACGCCCCCGACATGTTTCGTCACAGATTTGACTTATTCATGGGATTGGCTGAAAAGGCTGCCCATCATCCCTTAAATACCCTCCCCTATGACTTCCCATAGGTCAGTGATTGCGCATGTGCACACCTCGTGTCCCCGATCCAGCAATAGAACAGAGATCACGGCGCGCCGCTAAATAGGGATGCAGCTTGCCTTTCTTTAGTAGAGGACTGATTACAACGTAAAGTACATGTGGATAATTCAACCCCAATGCACTTTATCCGATATTGCAAGTGTCCACAACCTAGCGGGTGCGATCACATCTAACAAACAACCTTATTTCAAACAGCTGTCTCATGCCAGACACATCGGTTTGAAATTCCTTAGATATAATATTTGTACTACCATTGCTGGAACAGCACACTCCTGGATATTTCATCTGAATGATACAATCGTGTACCAAAAAAATGTATATATCCCTCATAAATCACATATTAAATGAAATTTATATTAAATACACTGTGAATATGTTAAAATATTAAAAAAATCACTATAAAAAAACAATATCAGATCTCAGTATAAAAGACTCAATATAGCAAATCAAGCCTATGACCACTCACTCCCAGTTGCCTGGGACTTGGCAGTATGGTGAGAATCTGTTTCATTCAATAACATCCCACAGCAACTGCCTGCCTCCTCATACATTGGATGCAAAGTCACATCATCTCTGCATTCACACAAGTACGAGAAAGCAAACAGTCACATATATAATCGTATCGCTTTTACCTAAGGGGAGCGACCAGCCACATAGGTAATCTTATCGCCTTTACCCAGGGGGAGCGAAAACGAATCAGATTCCTACAAACGCCATTCCTACAATAAGGGTGCCGTCTCCTGGAATAGTTCAAACCAAGGCCGTCACTCTCCCTCCACTATTTAGGACTAATACCCAATCTGAAATGACCAAAAATCAAAACTTAATATACTAAAAATCCTAAATTATGCCAAAGTGTAAAAAATCTATTCTCCCATATAATCTGGGTAATCTAAAAAATCAATCAGAAAATTGCAAAGCACTAGCTTATTATTGAGCCCCCTAATAAACTATACAAATCAGCTGGGGAATGGTGACTACCCTTCCACCCACTTATATACAAAAGGTTAAAAATTATTTATGTAGCAATTCAGGTCCAACTCAACGTTTAACCCTCTAGGGGTTAAACTTTTCAATAAGAAGATCCAGCGGGTTTCCCTCTGCGAGAGATCTCTAACCCGGTTGGAACCTCTCCAAGACGAATGGACCACATCAATCCCACAAAACTGTAAGAGTGATGGGTCCTTCTGATGCTTATCTCTGAAGTGCAGGGAGACACTGTGGTACTTATAACCATTCTTAATGTTGGTTAGGTGTTCCGAAATTCTGACCCTTAGCTTTCTTTTAGTTCTACCTACGTAGAGTAGGCCGCAAGGGCACCACATCAAGTACACGACATGAGTAGAGTTACAAGTGCTAAATTCCTTGATCTCAAAGGATTCTCCCTCTCTATTCGTCACACTTGTAACCCCCCTATGATTCACCTTAACAGTTCTACAACAAATGCACCTCCTGCAACTAAAGAAACCTTTCAAGTCTAGTTTCAAATCATTGCATCCAGGAGGGTCAAGAATTTTTCTTACTACATGATCCCCAAAGCTCGGAGCTCTCCTGTAAATGAATCTCGGTTGATTCGGTAGGATTTGCCCCAAGTGTCTATCCTTGCATAAAATATGCCAATGTTTTCTGAATATCCCCTCTATATCTTTGTACTGGTGATGATAACCAGATATAAACCCTAACTGGTGTTGGCCCTCTGCCATTTGGGGGACATTCTTTTTTTCAAAACACTTCTCTCTCGGGGTTTGTGCCACTTCCTGAATAACCTTATTTAAAACATTGGTATCATAACCC
The DNA here is from genome assembly GCA_037952925.1 of Lithobates clamitans. Lineage (NCBI taxonomy): Eukaryota > Metazoa > Chordata > Amphibia > Anura > Ranidae > Lithobates > Lithobates clamitans. Next base: position 508,800 of record JBBGZY010001795.1, read on the forward strand.
TTTTGTATGAATTTCTTTTTCAGGATTTCCGCCTGTTCATAAAAGTCCTCCAACTGCGTGCAGTTACGCCGAACTCGTAAAATCTGCCCCTTTGGAATATTTTTTATCCACGCGGGATGGTGGCCGCTTTTTATGGACAGGTAGCTGTTGCGATCTGTTGGTTTGAAAAACACTTTTGTTCTTAATGTGTCCATATATCTTTCAATTGTCACATCTAAGAAATTCACCATAACACTACTAATCTGGTATTCCAATCTAATGTTATTGGTGTTATTGTTAAGTTCCTGTAAGAACCCAACTGCCGAATCCTCCGTACCCTCCCAAATAAATAGGAGGTCGTCAATGAATCTTCGGTAGTATAACAACTGGGGTCTTCTCACACTAAATACTTTCCTGTCCTCCCACTCTGCCATAAACAGGTTGGCGAGGCTGGGCGCAAATTTAGCTCCCATTGCCACGCCAACCTGTTGAGAATAAAAGTCACCATTGCACCAAAAATAGTTATGGGACATACAAAAGTCTAGTATATGCCCCAAAAAACGCTTTTGTATATCTGGGATGTCATCCCTTTTGCTCAATGCCCAATTGAGGGCCAGGGATGCATCTTCATGTTGTATAATAGTATACAGGGAGGCCACATCAGCAGTTACCAAGTATACTGTAGATGTAGCCTCCAACCTTACATTTTGAAGCGATGTCAGCAAATCCCCCGTGTCTTTCAAGTACGCCCTTGTGGACCTCACGCTCGGCTGGAGGAATTTATCCAAATACTCCCCCAGTCTAGCTGTGACAGACCCAATACCATTGACGATAGGGCGAGGCGGTGGGCATTGTGTACTCTTATGTATTTTAGGCAGAGTGTAGATAACAGGGATTCTACACGCACTAGGGACCAAATATTTCTTCTCTTTAAGACTTAAGGCATCCATTCTGTACCCCCATTCCACCAAAATCGTCAACTGGGTTTTATATGCCTCCGTAGGGTCAGAAGTCAATTTTTTATAGGTGGATCTATCCCCGACTAGCTCTAAGAGTTGGCTGAGGTAAAAGGATTTGTCTAACAGCACCACCCCTCCACCCTTATCCGCGGGTCGCACTATCAGATCCTTCCTCTCTTCCAGCGAACGTATCCCCTCCCTGATGTAATATGGGTTCACCCCTTTCCGTGGGATGAGTTCCTCGATATCATTGAGGACCAAGCCCTTAAACACTTCTATGTAGTGATTGCTCGGATTCTGGGGGTTGAAAATGGATTTGTTCCTAAGCCCCGTATCCACTTTAGTGTTTGGCACCTTTGATTTAATAGTGGATTCCACTGGATGGCTCAAAAAATACTTTTTGATGTTCATTGACCTGATAAATTTATGAGTGTCTATAAAGACATCAAATTTATTCATTACTTTTTTTGGGGCACATTTCAAACCTAAGTTCAATATGTTGAGCTCTTTATGATTGAGTTCTACACTGCTCAGGTTAAAGATTCCAGTATTCATGCATCCCTCAGTCGCTTTCTTGGATTGTTTTGATCGGCCTGCCCTACATCCCCTTCTTCTCTTCGGGGGGGCACCCGATCGTGGTTGTAACCCTGGGTCGGGGTGGATCCTCCTCCCCCTCTTTGGTATGAACCCCTGGGGTTCCTCCTCGGAGTTCCCCTCCCTCTCCCCCGTTGGCCTAAAAAAGGCACATTGGAAGGAGCATATCTTGGCTAGTTTAACCAGACCGAGCGCTTCCGTCTTGTACTTGCTTCAGGGCATGCGTCAGTTTTGGTCCGTCAGACTAGCACACAGATGAATGGTTTGTACGCTAGAAAGCTGAGTCCGTCAGAAAGATTTGAAACATGTTTCATTTCCAGGTCCGTTGGACTTTTGGGGAAAAAAAGTCCGCTGGAGCCCACACACGATCGAATTATCCGACGGAGTCCAGTCCGCCGGACCAAGTCTGCTGGAAAGTCCGCTCGTGTACGCGGCATAAGGCACCCACATTGAGTTTAAATAATAAATAAAAAGTTTAACTTTTTTTATGTGTTTTTTATGCATTTTTTATGCATTTTTAATACGTTTTTTTAACAGGTTGTCGTAGAGCGAAGATTGCAGAGACTAGAGCCACCGCCTGTACATCGAGAAATTTCATGACATCATGGAACTATAAAACAAGTAGCGTATAGTTTAGAGAGCTAGGTCATAAAATAAGTAAATAAATGTAGAAGTAGCAGACATCCCAACCTGCAGAAACTAATTTCAGGGAGGTGGCAAACTCATTTCGGGGAGGTGGCGCTTTGCAACCGCAAACGCCCAGCCCCCCCGCGGCAAAATATTTTTTAAATCACTTTCTCAGTATTTTTTCGCAGTGCTTATGGGCAAGGGGGTGGGGCGTGGGTGGTATGTGGCAGTGGACGGTGTCAGTAGTTTTTTTATTTTTAACAATTGATTTTTTTACAATTTAATTTGCTTTTAATTTTTTTTCACAATGCTTTTTGTGGGGAGGGGGTTGGGGCAGTGGACAGTGTTGGTAGGGCAGGGGAGAGTGGTGTTAATAGTTTATTTTATTTTTTTACACTTTTTCGTTTCAATATGTTTATTGAGTTTTTTTAAGCAAACATGAGAAATATAAAAAGCTCGTTGTTCGCCCATGCAGGGGCTAGAGACTTGTAAAAATGACCAAAGATCAATATCGTTCACAATTATCCCGTAACATAGTGAAAATAGGGGATGATATCAAAAAATAACTACTGCATAAAGTGCCCTGTCCCCAAATTCGTCGCCGAAGAGGAGGCTCTTCTCCAGCACCCCCCCTCCATAGGAGGCAATGGTAAGAGTCAGAATAGTGAGAAACCAGAAAGAAAGCGAAAAGAGCAAAAAGGCAGAGAGAAGGGGGTCACAGATAGGAGAGGGGGAAAGGGAACGGAGGATCTCGGATGCGGCGCCTCACAGAAGGGAGTCAGACCAGACCCAAACAGGATGCTTGAAGTGGGAAACTCATAAGAGATCCATGGTTCCCAAATTTTGAGAAATTTGCCGTGTGAATCATTCACAATACTGGACATTCATTCCTAAAGTAACATAGCAGTCATGCGTGTCCTCACCCCCTGGAAGGCTACTCGTTGGGTCTTCCAGGCTTGAGCTATAGTTCGTTTAGCTGCTATAAAGAGATAAGTGGCCAGTTTCTGCTGAGGAGCAAACAAAACAGGTATTGGACAATGTAATAGGGCTAGCCTAGCATCCCTTCGGACTGTTAGATGGAAAAGTGTCTGCAGTAAGCCAAAAACTCTAGACCAAAACCCCACCAGTCTTGGACAGGACCACCAGGTGTGTATGACATCACCCCGCTGTCCACAGTTGCGGAAGCATCTATCAGTACTGCCCGGGAAGGCCTGAGCCGAGCAGACCGGGACCCAGTACCATCGGAATAGGACCTTATATGCTGCTTCTAAGGTATTTGTATTAAATGAGCATTTGGCTACCATTTTCCAGGCCTTACTCCAGTCTTCCAGGTCTATGGGAGCCTGAAGGTCCCTTTCCCATTGGGCCATATAAGAGAGGGGTGCCGATGATGGACGTCCATTCAAGGATGCATAAACAGCTGAGATGAGGCCAGGAGACCCGGGGGCATGCTGACATGTATGTTCAAAAAAGGTTTTTTGAAATGGGTAAGTGGACGTGCGGCGCAAGGCAGTAATCCAGTGTTTTAACTGAAGGAAACTATAATGCTCTCTAACCGATGCGTCGTGTGTTTCTCAGATGGTCTCCCAAGAAGGAAAGGAGCGGGAGGAAAGAAAGTCTAGAACCCGTGGGTAGCCATGCAAGAGCCACCATGAGAATGCTTGTGGCTCTGCCAGGCCTGGGGGGAAAAGAGGATTGTGAGTGATGGGGAGTAAAGGTAAAAAGGAGGATATCAAATTACCAAAGTAGCGAACTAAGTCCAAAATCTGCAGATCATGCCGTAGCACAGGGCTCAAAGGGGGGGGGCGTAATTTATGAGGGAGCCAGAGCTGAACTTGGAGCGAGAACGGGTCGCAGTTGGGCAATTCAAGTAACACCCACAGAGGAACATCTGTGGTCGCGTGGAGCATGGTCAATGGGGAAATCTGCGCCGCTGTATAGTTCTTGGAGACATTGGGGACCCCCAGGCCTCCTTGTAGTCTATGGGTATAAAGAGTAGATCTAGGGACTCTAGGAAGTTTATGCGCCCAGATAAATTGGAGGATCCTGTTCTGCAAAAGTCGAAGAAAGAAAGAGGGCACTCTAACTGGCAGAGTGCGAAAATAATAAAGAACTTTGGGCAGGATCGTCATTTTAGCTGCCGAGATCCTTCCTATCCATGAAAGGGTGAGAAATTTCCATGATTGCATAAGGGTGGTCAGGGTACGCAGCAATGGGTAGTAGTTGGCGGAGAACAAAGAAGAGTAGGAGGGCGTTAGTTTGATGCCTAAATATTCAATTGAGTGAGATGCCCAACGATATGGGAAATGTTCTTGAAGACGCTGCACCATATCCGTAGGGAGGTTGACGTTCAGCGCTGTGGTCTTGGAAGAGTTAATTTGAAGGCCAGAGATGGCTGAAAATTGGTCTAGCACAAGTTCCAGGTTGGGGAGGGAGATGAGTGGGTTTGATAGAATAAGAAGCGCATCGTCTGCAAAAAAATTGGCCTTGTATTGGGCTCCAGCATAAGGGACTCCCCAAATGTTGGCGTTAGCCCTAATCGTCGCCTCCAACGGCAAGATAAAAAGCGCTGCAGACAGGGGGCAGCCCTGCCTAGTACCCCGAAATATAGGAAATGCGTCGGATAAGAAGCCTGCATATTTTACGAATGCTGACGGTGAGGAATAGAGGGCATAAATCCACAATAGGAAGTGTGTCCAAAATCCCCACCGGGTCAAAATTTTTTACAATTTTTTTTTTTATATTTTTTGGGGGCTTTGGTGAGATATCAGGGGTCTAAACAGAACCCTGACATCTCCCCTTTGAGACAAAGGGACTGAGGACACATTCCCTAGTCCCTTTCTCAGCACTAAAGATTAATGAACAGGAGACAGAGGCTCCTGTCCATTCATAAACTGAGCAGAGTATTCAGTAGCAGTTTACTCTGCTCAGTAATCACAGGACACAGTAGCGATCTCGCTCACTGTGTCCTATTACGAGGGGAGCCGGCTGCAGGGGACAAGGGGGGGGAGCGCAAGAGAACAGGGGGGGTGGAGGAGAACAGGGGGTGCAGAGAAGGACACGAGGCACAGAATTTCCACTTACACTGTAAGGGGGAGCTCTGTGCACTCTAATGTAAAGGGGAACCCTGATTTAAGGGGGATCTGATGTAAGGGGTGTTCTGGGAACCTTTATTTAAGGGGGAATGCTGTGGACTCTGGTCTAAAGGGGGTCTCTCCTCACCAAAGCCTGCCCCACCTCCTCCCCTCCCTTATCAAAGTCCACAGAGCACCCCTTAAAATCATTTTATACATTGGGAGGCAGGAGAGAGGGTGAGCTTACTCACCCCAGGCTGGAGGCTGGGGCACAGACTGTCTGCAGCTTTACTTTTCTGGGTTCAAACATGCCTGGGAAGTATGGATGGGGCAGGCCCAGGAGGAGGAGCTGATGAGCCCTATCTCTTCTCGCGTCCATGCAGAGAGAGGAGGGGATGTCAGCGCTGGTGTGCTCTGAGGCTGAGGGCTAAGGGTCAGAGACACATAGCTCAGCCCTGAAGCCATCTACCTCGGAGGAGACACAGGTCACGGGCGCACAGCGGGAGGTGAGTGGCAGCCGTGACTTGTGTTAACCCTGTCCAAGCAGCGGTCACCGCTTACCTCCCGGCTCCTGATGATCATCCCAGGGCTGGAACCAGAGTTCCAGCAGGCATATGCCTACTGCTCCGCTGCAGCTCTGCAAACACAGCATCTGGAAGCGGCAGCCGGTGGCCGTGCATAATGTCACTGGCCCCTCATTACCCAGCCATGGGTGCAGCCTTTTTACCAAGCATCCAAGATTGCCCCCTGCCCCCCGGCCCAGCCCGCCCCTACCCCTCCTCCCGGCTCTGTCCTCCTGTCACTCAGCCATAGACAGAGCAGCCCGAGTGGCCGTACTCCATTCAGCCGCTCCGGCTGCTCTGTCTGTGACTGAGTGACAGGCTCAGCCGGGAGATCACCCAGCGCTCTCGGGTGTCCAGGGGCCCGCACCTGAATGCGGGAGACTCCCGCGACTCGCGGGAGAGTTGAGATGTCTGAAGTAGACTGAAATTTTTAAACATTACAAATAGTAGAAGTGTTGTGTTAAAACAATAAGTACAGAGGAAACAGAATGAAGTTGACAGTGCAGACCCTGCAATGATTGTATTGGAAATTAAACGATGCAGGGTGTGAGTGAGGGGGTGAATAAAGAGGTTGATAATATTAAAATCCAGGGGAGTGATGAAGTGGGGAAGGTGTATTGGAGGGAATGTGTTGCACAAAGGGGTAGTGAGGTTACCTTGGTTTTTTAGAAAAAATAAATAATAGAGTAGGGATTGAAGGTGTGACAAAAAATGAAAGGATATTGGCTCTGGTTGCGGCAGGTGCTCCAGCACCGGCAGCACCATAGGGTGCGAGAAGATTTGAATCTTCCTTGATATGTTCCTCAACTGTCTTTAATGTGTTAATATATGAGTGACCTTTTCTTTTTTCTTAGCCACTTAGTGAGGCCAGAAAGCAAAAAGGTAAATTCAGATTGACAAATACCAGTGGCGGCTGGTGCTCCATTTTTTTAGGGGGGCACAAACAAAATCCCAACCAACCCCCCCCCCTTAACGTCACTCACCCGTGATGGGGCCTATAGACACACAGAGGGATAGATAGATAGATAGATAGATAGATAGATAGATAGATAGATAGATAGATAGATAGATAGATAGATAGACAGTTATACAGATAGTAGAGAGAGAGAGATGAGATGATAGAATGCACAGCATGACTCCAGGACACAGTGCTGGGAGCCCCCGTGATATACACATACAGCAGATGTGTAATGAAGGCTCCAGCACATTTGTCGGGTGAAGGGCTGGAGTGGAGGGCAGATTCCTGGCAGTACAGAGGTGAAGCACAGCCCCCTCCACCCTCCGATCACAGACTGAGAAGAAAATAATACAGTGAACAGACAGGCTGTCAGTAACACAGTACCTTGTCTTCTCCATTCACACAGAGCCGAAACAGGAAGTGACACGCCGCCGGGAGACAGCACCGCCCAGACATGAAGACACGAAGGAGAATGGCCCAATCAGCGTGTAGAGGCGCACTGCACAGCGCCACAGGGCATCAAAAAACCCTGCAAATGAAGCGTCTTGCCTGCAATCACGGGATTGCATTGGCATGACGCTTCCATAGTGCACCGTGTCCAGCGTCCGACCGGAACACAGTGCACTTAAAGGAAGTTCTTTTTTTTTTAAAGGGACATTTTTGGGGGGGGCGGCGCCCATGCGCCCCCTATGGACAGGCCGCCACTGACAAATACATTATGACCAACACTCTTAAAAGTTTGAATGCAATGTCATCCCATGCCTGACCACAGAATTCTGTCATGCTGTAAGGAAAAGCTGCTGTGAACTCAGGAATGGTTTAATAAAAAGGGGGGGGGGGGGCTAGATGGGTATTTCCTACCCAGTATTTAGAAAAAAGCTACAAATAGAAACCAATCAGGAGTATATGGCTGGCAATCCTTGCCACATCCCAGATAAAGAGAAACTTTAGAAATGAGGTGCCTTAGGGATTTCATGTGCAAGGAAGGTAAGCCAGAATGACAAGGAGTAATATCGTAAAAAGTATAAATTTATTGAATATACATATATATTAAAAAAGCACAAGTAAGTTCACCTAAAAACAATGCATTTAAACATGGTTGAGTAGAACAGCAACTGAATACTGGAACACACTAGCCTCAAAAATGGTGGTTACAGTGAATGTGTGGTCACATATAATCCCAACATGTTTCGGAGAACATATTAACACAACACTTCTACTATTTGTAATGTTCAAAAATTTCAGTCTACATTTATTTACTTATTTTATGACCTAGCTCTCTAAACTATACCCTCTACTTGTTTTATAGTTCCATGATGTCATGAAATTTCTCTTGATGTACAGGCGGTGGCTCTAGTCTCTGCAATCTTCGCTCTATGACAATCTGTTAAAAAAAACGCATAAAAAGCGCATTAAAAAAATTGAATTTTGTTAACTTTTTATTTATTATTTAAACTCAATGTGGGTGCCTTAGACACACTGTTTCTCCTTGGCCTCCTGACGCATCGAGACTCCCCAGCACACAGAGGCCCCCTAATGCTTTACCTGCACTTCGGGGCCAATATTTTTGGGCCACAGCGCACTTCCGCATTCCTAGTGATGGCCTATGTGCCGTCCTGAGCATGCGTGTTTGTCTCCTTCCACCAGACTAGCACTGATCACCCATCTGCTGTGTCGGCGGCTCTGTTGGCATCTGGCATGATCGCGCCTTATGACGCAGTCACGTCGGATGTCGCTTAAGCCGAGAGATCACCCATGGGATACCTTTCTGACAGGAACAGGTGATCGTTCGGCCTCATTTATTTTAATGGGTACAACGATCACCGCCTTAAACACTCCCATCTATTGATTTATACACCTGTTTGGATGGGTGGATACCTTTACACAGCTCCTTATAAACAGAGCAAGTCCAAACACTCCTTAGCTGCACATTCAGGCTCACAGTATGCTCTGCACCAGCTACTCTTTAATACTATAGAAAGAGGTGAGTGCTTTTGGGTTCGTTTGCAGATGATTAATTTTCAGTTTAGCAGCGAATATATACATACTTACCCATTACTCGTTATTTCTAGGTAGTTGTGCATTCATTTTTCACCCATGATCTGATACCATGATCATATATTTATATCTTTTTGTTAGATTAGTTTCACATCTTATGGCAATCTCTGCGATTTTTGGTGTGTTTTCTGGCCAGGGTGAAGCTGCAAGGCTACTCAGCATGTACTTTTTTTACACACAAAGGCCTCTTAGGAATTCCATCACCCTTGGTGAATTTGAGACGCATTTTTTGCAGACTCAGTCTTGGTTTCCAGAGTCCCTCATGCAACTGAGCGAATGCAGAGATGCAAGCCCCTCCTATTTGTGAACTTCTGATGTGTATTACATTTCCAAGGACATGATCCTCTGTGAGTATGATGTATTCCCATGTCCCACGAATAGACATCTTGCTGTTTACCTGCTATATCCATATACATTTATATTTTCTCGAGCACTTATATGTACTTAAAGCGGGGGTCCACCCACACCGCCAAAAAAAATAAAAAATATTAAAAGCTAGCAGCTACAAATACTGCAGCTGCTGACTTTTAATACATGGCCACTTACCCGTCCCAGGGTCCAGCGATGTTGGCAGGCGACACCGAGAACCCGCTCGGTTCTCGGCAGCTGCCGCCGCCATCCTGGGTGAGGGAATCAGGAAGTGAAGCGTTGCGGCTTCACTTGCCGGTTCCCTACTGCGCATGCGCGAGTCGCGCTGCGCTTCCTAACTGGTCCCCGCTGTCTGTGGGACCCGTGTGTGTCCCAGCAGACAGCGCGGTGGGGACGGGAAGAGGCATAGACTCCCATGGGAGTCTATGCCGGAAATAGGTGCAAATACCTGTCTTAGACAGGTATCTGCACCCCCCCCCTCCCCCCTGAAAGGTGCCAAATGTGACAGCGGAGGGGGGGGAGGGTTCCGAAAAGCGGAAGTTCCATTTTTGTGTGGAACTCCGCTTTAAGTGTTTTTCTTTATGTACACTTTTTTGAATAGAACAAACGGCATTTAAAAAAAAAAAACCCTGAAGAAGGAATTGCCTACTTACACCCTCCATCTCCAAAACATGTTGAGATTATCTGTGACCACACATTCACCGTAACCCCCATTTTTGAGGCTAGTGTGTTCCAGTATTCAGTTGCTGTTCTATTCGACCATGTTTAAATGCATTGTTTTTAGGTGTATTTACTTGTGCAATTTTAATATATAGGTATATTCAATAAATGTATACTTTTTTACGATATTACTCCTTGTCATTCTGGCTTACCTTCCTTGCCCATAAAATCCCTGGGGCACCTCATTTCTAAAGTTGCTATTATTAAGTTTATGGTCTAAAACCCCCAGACCCTTCTACACCATTGATTCCCCCAGTTGTAATCCACCTAGTATGTATGATGCATGCATATTCTTAGCCCTCAAGTGCATAACTTTACATTTATCAACATTAAACCTCATTTCTTTCTCGTACATCACGGGACACAGAGCCTCAGTAATTACTGATGGGTTATATAGGGGTATCACTAGGTGATTGGACACTGGTCACACCCTAAACAGGAAGTTCAACCCCCTATATAATCCCTCCCCTTACAGGGATACCTCAGTTTTTTCGCCAGTGTCTTAGGTGTTGGACGTGTAAAGATGTGCTGTGCTGAGATCCAAAGGGAATATACTATATCCTATACTGGGGCAAGCCAGGCGAACCGGATCCATTTCAAGGTGTCTTTTCTAGGCCGAATTGGATGGTACCCGGGCCTCATGTCTGAAGAAACGAGGTTTTACCTGTAACGCTTCTCTTTTTTAGAGAGCTGGACCCCGCATTTTAGAATTTGGTTTTCTAGCCTTATTCTTGACAGGGTGCTTTACAGGCCCAGAACTGCGGATCCCCCTATCCATAGGGGGCCCCAGTCTCTGAAGGTTTTCCAAACGGAGCCCACCGTGAGAGGTGAAGATTGGGTCTGTATAACAGAACCCTGCAGCTGGATAAGGTAGGCGAGATTCCACAGAATTTTTTAATTCTAGTAGCTTTTCTCCTTTAAGTAAATGTATGCTATGCCTATTGTCGCCACCGGGGGCTGCCAAGAGCATATACCTTCACATGCTTGATTGTCTGTCTCAGTGTTCACGCTGCACAGCTCCTCCAGCCGAGCTCCAGGTTGGATGGGATGGGGGGCTCTTCCTACAGGGATATTCCCCCCCAAGATTAGGGGGGGCTGCGGTGGTCTGAAAGGTGGTAGTATACCACACTGCCGCCGCCCCCGCCACCATTACTATTTGGCAAATCCCATCATCTGCCAGCTCTCTCCTACCTCCTCCGCCCCAGCCACCCCTCCACGCTCGTCCCGGAGGGCGGCTCGCGTGAGAAAACGCACGTTTCATGAAATAAAAAAAGGGGAGGGGCGGGAGGGGTGGTGAAAGGAGGGGGGGGGCGGAGCATTAGCGCGACCTCCGGCGTGCTTAGATGCCTACATCGCCAGCTGCTCAGGCTATAAGAAGCGCACTTTTCAGGTGCACACAGCCTATGGAGGGACACAGAGCTGACGGTCGCATGTAAGGTGGGACACAGGCATTCTCCTAGGCAGCATTTACTTAAGAAACATTTGACTGGGCATTGGTAGCAGTGACAGTTGCTGTACTACATCGCTCAGCAGTCAGTGTTTTATTTGTGATACCTCCACCTTGTTTGCTTTGCACTATGGGTAGAAGAGGTACAAAGACCCCAAAAACCAGAGGCTCTAGGGGATCCCCCTCAGGCTCTGAGGACCCCCCTTCTGCAGCGCTTTCCCCCCTGAAGGACCTGGGATGGCCGGCCAGGGAGAGCTGTCGGGGTCAGGGGCTGCATCTGCTTCTGGCACTTCAGCCCTTGTATAGATTACGCAGGAGGTTTTTTCCTCAACCATTAATGGACTAGAGGAAAAGATTAATGACCTTAATCGCATCTTCACTCAGTGGAAGAAAACGCACTAGGTCTTCCTCTGTTACCCAGGACTCTCAAGCTGACGAACTCTGGGGTAAAAGCAGAGGAATCCCTTTCAGAGAATCGGAATGGGACGGATGATTCCTCCTCTGAGGAATCAAGTGGAGAAGGGCCCTCTTAAGCTTCTCAGGATGAGAAGGTGTTAGTGTACAAATCCTTGCTGGATTGGTCCGCTCCACATTTAAATTATCCGTATTTGAGTCAGTTAAAGAACGCTCTTCTTCTGTGGGTTCACTGAAGCCTCCTCAAACAACACATGCTTTTGCTGTTCATCTTTTACTAGAAAAGCTCATTATTCTGAGTGGGATCACCCAGATTTTTTTTCCTGCCTAAAAGGTTTTCAACACTTTATCCTATGGAAGAAAAGTTTATAAAAATGTGGGGGATACTGGCTGTTGACGCCGCCATTTCCTCCGTAAATAAAAGTCTGACTTGTCCTGTAGACGATGCTCAGGGATCCTGTTGATAAAAGGATGGAGTCCCTGTTGAAAAATATTTTCTCCCTAGCAGGTTCAGTAGCTACAACCTGCAGTGGTAGCGATCGGAGTCTGCCAATATTTGAGAGACTGTTAAGCAGGTCCTTAAAGTTCTACCTGAGAAGCAGGCCCAGGGGTTGGCTAACCTTCCAGCGGCCTTATGTTTTGCTGTTGACGCTATCAGAGATTCTATCATCCAAACCTCTTGTTTTTCACTTCGGTTGGTGCATATGCATAGAATCTTATGGTTGAAAAATTGGTCAGCCGAAGCACCATGTAAGAAGCTTCTGACTAGATTTCCATTTCGTGGTGCTAGGCTGTTGGAGGATTTGGACAACTATATCCAAAAGATCTCTAGTGGGAAAAGCACTCTCTTGCCTGTTAAGAAAAGAGTAAGCGTCCCCTTTTTCAAACGGGCTCTTCCCCAGTGCCAGAAGCTTCAGCCTTCAGGCAGTCGCGACGGCCTCCTCCATCAGGGTCAAGAGACCCCAGGGACAAAAGAAGTCCTGGGGGAAGAAGCCTACTAGACAAAAGCCTCTTTATGAAGGAGCACCCCCGCTCGCTCGGGTGGGGGGGGGGGGGGAGACTGCTACAGTTCTCAAAGCTCTGGCAGGAGGTTTTCCAGGACAGATGGGTAATCTCCATGGTAACTCTAGGGTACAAACTGGAGTTCCAAGAATTCCCCTCTCCTCGTTTCCTCAGATCAAGTGTCCCCAGAGATGCAGAGATGCGGAGAAAAAGCAGTCGCTCCTTCTAGCATTGGAGCGACTATTGTCGCAAAAAGTCATCGTGGTGGTTCCCATGGAAGAACAAGAATTGAGATTTTATTCCAACCTTTTTAAGGTTCAGAAACCAAATGGAGATGTCAGACCCATCCTAGATATGAAGGATCTAAATCGATTCCTAAGGATTCGATCCTTTCGCATGGAATCAAGCCGGTCAGTAGTCTCCATCCTACAGGGAGGAGAATTTCTGGCATCAATAGACGTCAGGGATGCGTACCTGCATGTACCCATTTTTCCCGCTTATCAAAAGTACTTGCGCTTCGAAATAGGACGCCATTTTCAGTTTGTGGTTGTGCCTTTCAGCTAGCCACTGCACCTCGAGTGTTTACAAAGATCTTGGCTGCTCCTCTGGCCAGACTAAGGGCTCAGGGTATAACTGTCATAGCATACCTAGACTACCTGCTCTTAATAGACCGGTCGGTAGCCTGTTTAAGCGGGAACTTGATGATCAGTCAACTACCTGGAACACCTAGGTTGGATTCTCAACCTAGAAAAGTCTTTCTTAATACCAGTAAGAAGACTAGAGTATTTGGGTCTGGTCATAGATACAAGCCAGGAGAAGGTATTTCTACCTCAGGCAAAGATCAGGGCCTTAAGAGAGCTGATTCAGGTAGTCAGGACCAAAAAGGGTCCTTCTGTCCGTCTTTGTATAAGGCTGCTGAGAAAGATGGTGGCTTCACTCGAAGCAGTTCCCTATGCTCAGTTTCATTCGAGACTGCTGCAACACAGTATCCTCTTTGCCTGGTACAAGAAAATGCAGGCATTAGATTTTCCAATGCGTCTGTCTCCTACAGTGCGTCAGAGCCTCAGTTGGTGGTTAATACCCGAAAACCTGAAAAAGGGAAGTCCTTTTTTACCGGTTACCTGGACAGTGGTAACAACAGATGGCAGTCTTTCGGGTTGGGGTGCAGTTCTGGAACAGTCTGCGGTCCAAGGGGAATGGTCCAAAATCAAGAGGACCTTACCCATCAACGTTGTGGAGATCCGTGCGGCACATCTAGCCCTAAGGGCCTGGACTCTCAGGCTACAGGGTTGCCCAGTCAGGATCCAGTCAGACAATGCCACAGCAGTGGCTTATATCAATCAAGGAGGCACAAGGAGTCGTGCAGCTCAGAGAGAAGTGAACCAGATTTTAGTCTGGGCAGAAAAGCATGTGCCATGCATATCGGCAGTTTTCATTCCGGGGATAGAGAACTGGCAGGCGGACTATTTGAGTCGCCAGCGGTTAGTCCCAGGGGAATGGTCTCTTCACCCCGACATCTTTTGGGCCATATGCCAAAGATGGAGGGTTCCAGATGTAGATTTCTTTGCATCCAGATTCAACAAAAAGATCGACAAGTTTGTGGCGGGACAGATGCGTTGGTGATTCCGTGGCATCGGTTCTCACTGATTATGCATTACCTCCTATTCTGCTACTGCCACGACTCCTTCGCAGGATCAGGCAGGAAAAGAAGTCAGTACTTCTGGTGGCCCCAGCTTGGCCCAGGAGAGCTTGGTATGCAGAAATAGTAAGGATGACAGTAGGTTCCCTGTGGACCCTACCGTCACGTCCAGACCTGTTATCTCAAGGTCTAGTGTTCCATCCTGCCTTACAAACACTAGATTTGACGGTTTGGCTATTGAAACCCACGTTCTGAAGAGCCGTGGGCTTTCAGGTCCTGTGATATCTACCTTGATCAATGCGAGGAAGCCAGCTTCCAGAATGATTTATCATAGTCTGGAAAGCTTATGTATCCTGGTGTGAATCCAGGGGTTGGCATCCCAGAAAATATGCGATAGGTAGAATTCTTGATTTTCTACAATTGGGATTAGAGATGAAGCTGGCCTTGAGTACCATCAAGGGCCAGGTCTCGGCCTTATCAGTGTTATTTCAACGGCCACTTGCTTTACATTCTTTGGTCTGAAACTTTATGCAGGGGGTGACACGTCTTAATCCTCCGTTTAAGGCGCCCCTGAACCCCTGGGACTTGAATTTGGTTCTGTCAGTTTTACAGAAACAGCCTTTTGAACCACTATGTCAAATTCCCTTGGTCTTGTTGACAAGAAAGTAAATTTTTCTGGTAGTCCTTTCTTCTGCTAGAAGAGTATCAGAATTAGCAGCTCTTTCCTGTAAAGAGCCTTATTTAATCATACACAAGGATAGAATGGTATTGCACCCTCATCCTAGCTTTCTACCGAAGGTGGTTTCAGATTTTCATCTAAACCAAGATTGTTCTGCCTTCCTTTTTTCCAGATCCCTGTTCTACGGAAGAAAGGTCACTACATTCTTTGGATGTAGTAAGAGCAGTCAAGGCCTATCTGGAAGCAGCTGCTCAAATTCGCAAAACTGATGTTTTGTTCGTACTGCCAGAAGGTCCCAATAGAGGTCAGGCAGCGTCAGAGTCTACCATTTCAAAATGGATTCGACAAATGATTATTCAAGCTTACGATTTTGAAACAGAATTCCACCTTTTCAAATCAAGGCACACTCCACAAGGGCTATTAGTGCTTCTTGGGCGGTGCATTACCAGGCCTCTATGGCTCAAATCTACAAGGCCGCAACCTGGTCTTCAGTTCATACATTCACCAAATTTTATCAGGTGGATGTGGGAAGGCATGAGGATATCGCCTTTGGGCATAGTGTGCTGCAGGCATCAGTACGAGGTCCTCAGGTCTGATTACACCCTACGTTGTGTGGTCCCCTCCCCTCAAATAGCATTGCTCTGGGACATCCCATCACTGAGGCTCTGTGTCCCGTGATGTACGAGAAAGAAAATAGGATTTTTATAACAGCTTACCTGTAAAATCCTTTTCTTTTGATGTACATCATGAGACACAGAGGTCCCGCCCCTCTTCTAATACACTTATTGCTTTGCTACAAAACTGAGGTATCCCTGTAAGGGGAGGGATTATATAGGGGGTTGAACTTCCTGTTTAGGGTGTGACCAGTGTCCAATCGCCTAGTGATACCCTATATAACCCATCAGTAATTACTGAGGCTCTGTGTCCCGTGATGTACATCAAAAGAAAAGGATTTAACAGGTAAGCTGTTATAAAAGTACTAGTTACTTACCGGTAACTGTCTTTCTGGGAAATCTTCCAGGACGGCACACCTGAGAGATGAGAGGCTCTTCCCCACAGGAAACACAATCAATCAACAGCTGTTTTAAGTCCACACCCTTCCCCCTGATCCTCAGTTTGTAGAGAAGTAACTTCTGAACCTGGTTCACAAGGGAAATCATTCCTCATAGGCACTCACCTTCTAGTGTTCTAAAATTTTCCCTCCTCCAACGGGTGGGAAGTAGGCCTGCCGTCCTGGAAGATTTCCCAGAAAGCCTGTTACCGGTAAGTAACTAGTACTTTTCTCAAGTCATCTTCCAGGACGGCACACCTGAGAGAATAATCAAGTACCTCAGGCCTACCTTAGGGTGGGACCACTGAAAGACTCTTGGCGAACCTCGGTTCTGCAGTAAGCTTTACCTTTACTCCATATGCTTGATGAAGGTATCTTAGCTGGATCATGCGGCTGATCTGCCGGTCTACTCCACCGGTGTCCCTGCCTTCTCTGTTTTGGATGCAGGATCTAGGTGGAGTGGGCTCTTAAAGATGGAATCAGAAAACTGATTGTTAAACTTGTAGGTTATCAATGTTGCCTGTCACACATCTACCAACAATGGCCTATTCTGCCTATAGGTGCTGTTTAGAACCACTAAAAAGATTAATCGGAGACCTGTGTTGTAAGACAAGGACACTACATTGATCCATAAGGGGGGCTGTCTTAACACAACCCTGTCCAGGGAAATAAAACTGCCAAAAAAGGGGGGCCCCTGACAGACAACCCCTTTTTGTTCATTTTTATCTTTACATCAGCAAAGACTGAAGGGAAACCTACTTAAGGGAAATAGATTAACAAAAACTTAATCCCTGGGTTTAAGGCATGCCCAATCTATAGTTTTACTTACGCCTGAGAGCCTACTCAGGAGATTAACATCTATAGCAGGAGAAGAACACTCATATTGCTACATCTAGTCTTGCTAGAAGGGCTGAAGGCCATGCACCGAGCTGTAACCTATTTAGTCGGGTATACATGTTTATACTTCATCTTCAGGCCATAAAACTCCTCTGAACCGAACTTCCTAAGTTCTTATTAAACAGGGCGATTCATTATCGCCTTCCTCCAGTGGCCCATAACACTTCAACCCTAGGAAATGGCTCTGGCATCCCTGAATGTAAGGGGTCGAGGCTTTCTGACATGTGACATCTGCACCAGAACTCCTGGCCCTTTCACGGAAGAGAAGGCTGAAATACAAAAAGGTGATGCATGTATTATTAATATCACAAATTAAAAAAAAATCATAGATTGTGGACATAGCACAATAGATTTAGACAGAAAGGATACAAGCATAGACATCAATGTTGTGTATCTGAGTGTGACTAGCTAAACCAAAATATCAAATATGGTAAGAGACCCAAATCTGAACCTCACAGTCTGGTTTTCTGATGTGCGGCCAATATGTAAATATTAAGACACAAACACACCTTAAATGCTGCGCATTTCTGAAGTGCAGCTAGCTAGGTCATAACTGGTAAATACAGAAAGGACGGGAACCCCCTTTTACAGTGGTGTTTTACTGATGTACAGCAAAACAAGGCTATAAAGAGAAGACAGAAAGACCCAAACTTCTATGTTGCGTATTTATGACGAACCACCAAGTACAGTTATAAGACAATCCTTCCTGTTATGCAGTTCTGTAGTGCAGTTACATAGAACCAACAGAGAAAGAACACAAGCAACCTACAGCATTGTGTTTTTCTGAAGTGCCATAAGGTAAGGCAATATGAAACAGAAAGCACCAACAAGCTTCAATGTTGAGTACTTCTGCTGTGCAGCAACATAAAAACAAACAACAGACAGCCTTTACAGCTGTGATCTTTCTGGTCTACTGCAAAATAAGGCAATAACTCCACAATGAGTATTCCTGCAGCATTGCAAAACCTGAACCAGAAGGGACAGATAAGCTTAGGGTTCCCACACCCGTGCGACCCAACCTGCCACTTGGGACTGCAAGACGCATGAGAAGTCATACTATGGCTTTCAAAGGGTATCATTCGTGACTGTGCGACTCCAGGTCGCAGCGTATCCAGCAGTCCCTGCTTACGGAACCACAGACCTCAAGATTACACAGGTCGCAGGAAAAGCAGTTTTCGGGTCGAACAAACAAGGGGTCCCCATGCTGTGGCTCCCTGGAGGAGTGCAGCCAACAACCCCCTACTGTGTATACCTAAGAAACAGCAAGGAAGATCAATATGAAACACTACTTACTGCTGTGCCTTTCTGATATACGGACGATAAGTCAGTAAATATAGGACATACAGGACACAAACAATGTTCAATCTTTGAGTATGTCTGATGTGTAGCATATACCAATACTGAGCAGAGATGTCATTACCCTCAATGTGTCTCCCTGCTGAGCAGCAAAAACAAATCAGAAAAAGACAAACAACCTTCACTGTTGTGTCCTTTCTGATATGCAGCCAATAAGGCAGTAAACCTTCAATTTTGTATGTGTCTGATGTGCAACAACAATCTTGAATAGAGATAGCACATCCATATTCAAGTGATTTGGCATGTGACTCAACATGTCAAATCGCATGCCTAAAATTGGCAGCCATTGCCGTTAATAGCACTGTCTGAATCAGCCCGGGCCACTTTGTGGTGCTGCACTGATTACCAATGGCAGTATGTGTACTACCCATGGCACAGGTTCAATTTGTATTTTCCAACAAAATCAGGACCATCCATCTTCACTGCTACCTTTCTGATAAGCAACCAATAAGGCAGTAATACAGGACCCACAGACAAACTTCAATCGTGTATATCTCTAATGTGCAACAATCTAACAATTCTGAATAGAGATAGCACATCCATATTGAAGCGATTTGGCATGCGACTCACATGTCAAATCGCATGCCTAAAATTGGCAGCTATTGCCGTTAATAGCACTGTCTGAATCAGCACGACGCCACCTTGTGGTGCTGTACCAATTACCAAAGGCAGTATATGTACTACCCCTGCCATCAATCTTTCCTGCTGCCTTTCTGATAAGCAACCAATAAGGCAGTAATACAGGACACAAAAACCCCACAGACAGACCCCAATCTTGTGTAGGTTTGATGTGCAGCAATATAACAATTATGAGCAGAAATGTCATCACCAGACTCAATGATGTGCGTTTCTGGCGTGCGGCACAAAACCAGAAAGTACAGACCACCTTCCCTGTTGTATTTTCTGATCTGAAGCCAAACAAAGCAGTACCTTTAGGATATAAAGGACACCCAACAAGCTTCAGCAGAGAGGTCACAAATCTCAATGTGTACTTTAGTTGTGCCACCAAACACCCCAGCAAGGACAAACCTTCACTACTGAGGTCTACTGGTGAGCAGCCAAGAAGGAGTCATGGTGTATCCCTTTATGAAATAACCAAACAGGAGCAAATTATTTCATAGGTATAGCCTGGGCTGTAGATACTAATCCTTCACCACCAGTGAAGGAACCAATCCTAAAATGGTTGGACACCTTACTATAGTAGCTGTTGTCCTACCTTACCTCCGTAGATTGCGCAAACGCTAGCCAGCTCATACACGGGTGGGGCTGATCAGTAAGTCTCAATGAGCCCAGCCCTAGAGACCAATATAAGACCTCTAAAAAGGGTGGTTACCAATTTAGCCTGGAGGTAAATAGCCACCTGCAGCCCTTAAAAAAGCAATCATATAGCCATCTAGCTCTTGCATATGTTTGCACAGAAAATCCTTAATCAAAGGATATAGGAAAAACGATTTATGGTAAATCGCTTTTCGATCTGTCACTGAGTGGACTGTAGCCCAAACCAACAAAAAGGTTTTTCTTACCCCCTGCATTAAAATATAACCACAATGTAAGAGTGGAGTGGGAGGTTGGAGCTTATGAAAAGTTACCCATAGCAAGCAACCCCCAAAAGGAGGATCTGTCACAAGGGAACCCCTACTGTGCCACACAGAAGCTTGGTCCCTGCCACATTGTTGAAAGTTAGGTCAGCTTTTAAGCATCTTGGAGCAACTTTAAGCAGATTCCTAGCAGCTGGGCTAATAGGGCCAGATAACCTAGTGCACCTGCTGAGCAAGGGAGCTTACTCCTGAATCCTTCAACCATTGCACCATTAATAACTTGTTCAGTGGTATACCTGGCCAGTAAGGAACTCTTTGTTCTACCAGGTCACCCTCTTTGCTGTATTCACCCCTACTAATGTACCACAACCGGGTATGTAGGGAGAGGCTGGCAACTTACTGTTGTGATAACCACAGTGTCTCTGCTATAAGAGGAAGCTGTGGCTGGTGGTTTTTAGCAGTAGCTTCTGGGCTATTTTGTTATGGAGACCCCAGGTCCTGCACTGCACCACTCAGTAAATACAGGTGGGAGGGGAAAAAATGCCTTACCTACCTCTTTCCCATCTGAGGTGGTTTAGGCACACTCGCTCCTCTGCACCACTTGTCCACCATACAGCATCTCTGATGTAGGAGGGAGCTGTGGCTGGTGTCTTTAGCAAAAGCTTCTGGGCTATTTGAATCCAGACCCCAGGGGAGATTATCTCAAATGCCCAGAAACCATCTGGCTGGGATTGGGGATTTTTGACTCACCGTTGTTGTCTTCCCCTTTTTCCACAGCCACCGGGCTTGCTTTTCCATCCTTATGGTCCACACGCAAGGAGGATAGCCGCCAAAGTACCCCCCCACAACTGCTGTCCCTTTAGGGAGCTGCAAGGTTAGGCTGTGTCCTGCTCTGTCCAGTCAGTATATACACATGGGGGGGGGGGGGGCAATGCCGTACGTTCCTCATTCCCATGAGGTGGTTTAGGCAGACATTCACCATAGTAAACTGGTGCCTCCTCGAAAGGAGGATGTGGGCGCCTGCTCCTGCTGACTCTCAGCCTTCCCTTCTGGGTAAGAACGCGGGTCGTTCAGGCGGTGCCCTCCCCAGCAGCCCACACAAGCTACCAGGGACCCAGGAGTCAGGGGATACGATCCCCCTGGAAAGAACCGACGGCCAGCACCCCCGTCTGAAAGGACTTCCGGACAGGTAAGGGGGGGGGGGGAGACAGGATAAAGGCCCCTGAAGTTCTGGGGACACCACTGTACCCAGGGGCCTTCAGCTCTCAGGGGGGCTTTCCCAGTTTCTGCTGCCCCCCCTGAGAAAAGGATAGGGGAACCCCCCGGGAAGGATAAATATATCCCGCCAGACCCAGAGGCTTCCCAGGCATTTGGTCCGGCTCCCAGGGGGAGACCACCAGCCCCAGGCTTCGGTCATTTGGAAAAAAACAAACAGTTTTGCTGTGTAGGGAGAAACACAATCAAAAACTGAGGATCAGGGGGAAGGGTATGGACTTAAAACAGCTGTTGATTGATTGTGTTTCCTGTGGGGAGGAGCCTCTCATCTCTCAGGTGTGCCGTCCTGGAAGATGACTTGAGAAAAATCTTATTTTTCCCCTAATCGTCTTTCAGGACAGCCACCTGAGAGCTTGGCTCCTCCCTTCTGTTTGGAAGCACCGAGCCAGCTTGTATAAATTTCCTCCTCCCCTGCTGGCTCCTCAGTTATTTGTGTTTCCTCCAGTGGGGAGACACCATAGGAACCAGCCAGGAGAGCCAGAGGAGGCTCAGGCAAACATGTCCTGAAAGAGGAGTGGGGACTCCTAGGACAGACCAGAGAGGTTGGTGTACAGAGCAGCCTGGTGAGGCAAAGCCTTGTGAGCAGCAGTTGCACTAACCTGGTCAGGAAAGTCGTTTTTCTGATTGCCACCCCCGCATCCCTGAGTGCAGGTCGAGGGTCGGGGGGGCGGCCTTTTCAACGCTGAGTGCAGTGAAGCGGAGCGCAGCTCCTGCAGTCTCATACCCCCAGCAGCATGTGAAAAAACAAACACTTCCCGGGTATTGGGACTGCGCGGCCTGTGGCGGGTGACGTCATATCCGGCCGAAAGGGGCGGGCACTTCCGGGTTCGCAGCTTCCGGTTCCGGGCCAAGAACGCTGAAAAGGAGCCAGGCATGGGCTGGAGAGGAGCCAGACAAGCTGTAGAGACAGCACAGGCTCCGGAGGTGACACGAGGATGGCGGATGCAGAGGACCTAGACCGCACTGCTCCAGCAGAGACCAGCTCCAGCCATGTGATGGTGGGGAACCTAGGGTGGAGCTCCCCTGGCCTGTACCACCACCCCTCCCCCCGCCCCCCCCCATCAATTTAGGGCTAAGGGGGGGGGTAGGTTAAAGACCCTCATGTGTCAGAGGGTGGTTTCATAGGGCCCTTGGTGAGGCAAGCCCGAATGAAGTGTTGCACTCCTGCAAATGTGCGGGGGAAGGGTACTGTGTATTAATGGTATGGGGTTTTTGTCTTATGTCTTTTCAGAAAACAGAAAAAACCAGGGTCTCTCATGTTTCAAAAAAGAGGTGTCCTTCCTGTAAAGTTACCCTTAAATATACCTGGGAAAAGGCATTATGCAAAGAGTGTATTAGTAAACTAGTACAAGAACACTCTTCAGAGCAGGGTGAGCTAGCGGCATCAGTTAAGGAATTGTCTAATACCTTCGAATCCTTCAAAACCTTCTTTCAGGGATTCCAAATGCCACAGCTTCAGACTGCTCCTCTGACAACACCATTACTAAAAACACAGGCAATACCCTCCACGAGTGCAGGCTCTTCAGTAGCCCCTAGGGAGGAGGTGGAGGAGGAGCCGGACAGTGCAACATCTGGCTCCCAAGAGTCTGAGGGGGAAGCCCTGGATGGGGATTCCAGGAAGCCATCCCGATATAAACTCTTTAGATGAGGTAGATCATCTATTAGGGGCCATCTATACCACACTAGGTATACCAACAAAAGGGGGGGCGATTTTTCGTCCTGAGCAAACCCAAAAGAAATGACACAATAGTCGCAGTAGGGGGAAGACTGGGGGCCTTCCTTCTGCAATGGGAACAGATGTCTTCCAACAAATTCATTCTGAGAACGATAAAAGAGGGATATCGTTTGGAGTTCTCAAAAGCACCCCCAAACCCCCAAAAAACAAGAAGGCCAGAGGATTAATGAGATCCTTAGAGGAGCTCCAGCAACAAAAGGTGATCATCAAGGTACCAAGGGGAGAGAGAGGGCAGGGTTTCTACTCCCACATATTCGGAGTTCAGAAAACTTCAGGGAAGACCAGACCCATCCTCAACCTCAAGCCTCTAAATTTATCCATAACCTACAAAAGGTTCAGAATGGAGTCCATATATTCGGTAAGGGCCCTTCTGCCCCCAAACTGTTATATGGTCTCCCTAGACCTAAAGGACGCATACCTGCACATCCCGATACAGCAGGAGTGTCAAAAATTTCTAAGGTTTGCGATAGAGACGGGAAGAGGAATCAGGCATCTTCAATTTCAGGCTCTACCCTTCGGCCTCTCCTCATCGCCCAGAATTTTTACCAAGATTCTGTCCGAAGCTCTGGCACCATTACGGGTCAAAGGCATATCTGTCATAGCTTACTTGGACGAGCTTCTCCTATTTGCAGAGTCGCCCCGGAAGTTACTAGAAAACCTCAGCTACACACAGACGTACTTAGAAAGTCTGGGTTGGCTGGTAAATTTGGAAAAATCCAATTTACAACCCAGTCAGCAAATAGTATACTTGGGGTATGTCATAGATTCAGTGCAACAAAGACTGTTTCTGCCCGAAGAAAAAATAGGGAAAATTCAGAAGGAAGTAAGCTTATTACAAGCCAATATACCGTGTGCCATAAGACAGATAATGTCAACACTGGGACTGTTGACATCTGCGATTCCAGCGGTCCAATGGGCAGGCCTGCATTTTCGGCCACTGCAGGTGTTCCTGTTAAAAATGTGGGATCACAAGCAGGAGTCCTTAGACACCAGGGTTCTTTTATCAGCAAGGGTGAAAGGAACCTTATGGTGGTGGAAGACAATAGAGAACATAAACAAGGGACGGCTGTGGAATCTACCCATTTCCCGAATCCTAACCACAGACGCAAGTGGCGTAGTGTGGGGAGCGCATTTAAGCACTCAGCGCAAGGGACTTGGGGAAAAGAAGAGAGAGGAGGAGATCATCCAACTGGAAGGAATTAAGAGCAGTATGGTATACACTTCAAGCCTTCCAGTCAGAGTTCAAAGGTCAACATTTACAGGTCAGGTCCGACAATGTGTCAGTGATCGCCTATATAAACAAACAGGGAGGAACAAGGAGCGGAGCCCTGTGGACATTAGCAGAGGAAATCTTGAAGTGTGGAGAAAGAAACCTACTCTCTTTATCAGCAATCCACTTGAAAGGGGATTTAAACAAAGTGGCAGATTTCCTCAGCAGGAAAAAGGTAAGAGAAGGCGATTGGGCGCTAAACCAGGAGGTATTCGAGCAGATTGCTTACAAGTGGGGAACACCTCAGGTGGACTTGTTTGCCTCAAAGGAAAACAGGAAAGTCAGAGCGTTCTTCTCCCTGGAAAGAGGACGGAGCGCTCGGGTTAGATGTGCTGGCACAAGCATGGGCATTCAGCAAATGCTATGCCTTTCCCCCACCTATTCTCTTACCAGCGGTAATAAGAAAACTACGTACGGAGAATACAACGCTAATTCTCATAGCGCCCTATTGGCCCAGGAGACCGTGGTTCTCTATGCTCAGAACTCGCGGTAGAACCCCCCTGGTTTTTACCGATCCAGGAAGATCTACTCTCCCAGGGCCCAGTACACTGCCCCCAAGTGGAAAGATGGAACTTGGCCGCATGGTGTCTGAGGAGCAGTTGCTAGAAGCGAAAGGGTTCTCAGGCCGTCTAATCGACAAAATGCTGAAAAGCAGGAAGATGGAGACACGGAACATCTACCAAAAAGTATGGAGGTGTTTCAACAGATGGTGTATAGACAAAAAATTCAATATACAAGGCTCAGTGGCAGTCCTGGAGTTCCTACAGGATGGGATAGACAAGGGACTAAGTCTTAGCACGCTTAAAAGTCAAGTGTCAGCACTTTCTGTTTACCTGGAGAAGAGATTAGCATCTGATCCGTGGGTAATCAGACTCTTTAGATCACTGAGCAGACAAAGACCGATACAGGGTACAGTTTTTCCAAAGTGGGATCTGTCATTAGTGCTGCAAACTATGACAGCTCACCCCTTTGACACAAAAAACACAAAAAAGAAAGAGGGCGCACCAACCTAGTGCATTACCACTGAAACTTTAATGCAGCAAAAAAACAGTAAAAATTATACTCACAAACGAGCTAGTATAAATAGCTTTCAAAAGAGCGCAAAAGCGCTGTTTCTGTGGATCGACACCCCAGGACCTGTTGCCGAGCGGATAAGACCAGCGCAAATGGCTGATGGCTTACCATTGCCCGCTTAGGCTCTGAAGAAAGGGGTGCTCCCCCGAAACGCGTAAGCCATCAGCCATTTGCGCTGGTCTTATCCGCTCGGCAACAGGTCCTGGGGTGTCGATCCACAGAAACAGCGCTTTTGCGCCCTTTTGAAAGCTATTTATACTAGCTCGTTTTGTGAGTATAATTTTTACTGTTTTTATGCTGCATTAAAGTTTATCAGTGGTAATGCACTAGGTTGGTGCGCCCTCTTTCTTTTTTGTGTTTTTTAGCTTGAATACCCATTGTTCAAATGAGGGCTGCAAGACGCTAGGCATTACTTCTATAGGTGGCTGCACCACATATCCAGTTCATGGACACCTGAGCGCAGGAGAGGTCTTTTTTTCTTGAGCTCACCCCTTTGAACCACTGGATGATTGCAACCTGAAGATGCTGACGTTTAAAGCAGTTTTTTTGGTGGCAATTACTACGGCTAAAAGGGTTTGTGAGATGGAGGCCCTATCAATCAGGCCTCCCTTTTTTCAGATTTTTCCGGATCACATAATTTTTAGAATGGATCCGGCATTTCTCCCTAAGGTGGCCTCGAAATTCCACAGAGGCCAGGAGATTGTGTTTGCCATCATTTTGCCCAAATCCTTCTAAGGAACAAGAAGTAAAGTTCCATAGTTTAGCAAAGAAAAAGGAGCAAAGGGCGGGACTTTGAATGAGGCACACGGGGGGCAGGTGCAAAAATCAGGTAGAAAACAGGTTTTATTGTAATCACAATGGTCATATATTCACATGATTTTAAATATACATAGCTATTATTCTTACTCTATATTTCATCAAGGTATACATTCCAACAAGGACTTATATTTACATTACATGAACAATTAAATAGCTAAAACAACAAATAGAAGATATGACACCTTTAAATTGTCAAATACACAGGTTGCAAAAAAGAGGGGGACAATGAGTGGAAATGGAACGCTCGTACATGGTTAATGGTGAGGTACGCCTATGGGTAGATGTGAGCTCTACGCGTTTCGGGCCTTAGTAGCCACTCTTCAGGAGCAAAAACCATGGGTAACCTAGAAATATGGAAAACAGTCCTATTTAAAGGGGAAAAAATTCTTTGGGAAAGAATAGTGGG
The DNA here is from genome assembly GCA_037952925.1 of Lithobates clamitans. Lineage (NCBI taxonomy): Eukaryota > Metazoa > Chordata > Amphibia > Anura > Ranidae > Lithobates > Lithobates clamitans. The sequence continues at coordinate 535,303 of JBBGZY010001795.1, forward strand.
TAACTGTAGAGTATGTCACCCACATAGTACACCTAACCCATCAAACTTACACACATATATATCTGCGCACAGGCAGCCGGGCCCCGCACGTTAGGTCAGCCAAAGATATCACTTCCCGGAGCTGAGGGGGCCCCCTGGGGGGGCGGCACGCCACCAAGCCAGGCACCACCCCAGATGGGTCACAGAAAGAAAACACGGTGAAGATACGTGAGATATGGGACAGAAGATGAGTGGGGCGGTGATCCCCAAAAAAGTGGAGAGCCTATGGAGAAATGAATAATATATGTATTAAAGAGTGGCACACGTATAAAAGTGAAAATGAAGTAAAAGGAAAGGGAAAAGTGGAAACAATGAGTAGGGGAAAACAGACAAGGCGGGAGGGACTGGGGTAAAAGGAGGGAGGAGAAAGAGGGAATAGGAAAGAGAGATGCTAGGGTAGATGTAAGGAGATGTGTTTTGCATTACTTAGAAGCAACCAAAGATATTAGGAAGACGGACTCCTTATTTATTTTGATTTCTGGAGCAAGGAAAGGGCAAAAGGCCACAAGACGTACCATAGCCAGATGGCTAAAAGAAGCCATTGAACAGGCTTATAGGTTAGGAGGTATGCAGGTCCCAGAGGGTATCAGGGAACACTCCACCAGGGCAATGGCTGCGTCGCAAGCAGAGAGAGCTGGAGCAACGCCGGAACAGATTTGTAAAGCGGCAACTTGGTCCAGCTTTGCCACCTTTGTAAGACACTATAGAGTGGATCTTTGGGCGGCTAAAGATCAGACCTTTGGACGCAAGGTCTTACAAGCCGTGGTCCCGCCCTAGGGGTAAGTGCTCGTTTATCCTCTCAGGTGGCTGTCCTGAAAGACGATTAGGGGAAAAACGAAGTTACTTACTGGTAACGTTCTTTCCCGGAGTCTTTCAGGACAGCCGGGTACCCACCCAATTGTGTATCAAGACATAGAGATTTCCTTACAGGAAATGTGATATAATGAATTGTGTTTATCATATATTCTTGTGTCTCCCCAGCGGACTGGAGGTGCTCTTTAAAGAACTGAGGAGTCAGCAGGGGAGGAGGAAATTTATACAAGCTGGCGCGGTGTTTCCAAACAGAAGGGAGGAGCCAAGCTCTCAGGTGGCTGTCCTGAAAGACTCTGGAAAAGAACGTTACCAGTAAGTAACTTCGTTTTTCAATTCGGAGACATTCTGTAAGGATGTTGTGCTGCCCCAACGGGGCATAGAATTTATATAGATTGTTCCTTAACCATTTTCTATAGCCTTTTATATTTAGTTCACATGCTGCCATCTAGTGACATTTGTGGTAATGCAATTGTTTTACGTTCATTTACCCTTATGTTATGACACTTCCTTTAAATGTAATGCTCCACCCTTCTTCCTGTTGTTGTACTTCCTGTGTCATGGATGCAGCTACAAGCCACATGTAGCAGGGCACATGTATTCTATATATAAGCTACAGACAATATCATCTTTTGACCGCATAAATACCACAATCTATTCATCTGTTTGTATCCTGTCATCTGCTGTAACCTGATGTTCAGAATAAAAGCATCTTGTGGATGGAATCCATATTTGCTGAGTTCAAACTATCTGATGAGGATTGTCCTCAGTGATTATATCTTATACAGGCCAGGTATAGAGGTCTCACAAGGCATAGTCGCTTCACAACAATCAGAGTCAGAATAGTCAAAAGATGTATAGAATTCCCACAGCCTGCTGTGTATATGTGTGCGCCTGATCTGCAATCAAGCTGAGTGCCATCCGCCATCTTATGAAGCACATGGTTGCACGAGTTTATTGCACCTCATGTGAATGTTAAAAACTGTTTCTCTACATTGAACTGTGTTACCCCACCTGTCTAAGCTGCTGTTCGTCTTCTTAAAGAGACAGTACCATTTCTTGCAAAAACATGAAAAATGTCTAGACAAGACTCTGAGTACCCTTTTGTGGCTGAACCAAGAGCAGATTCATCATGCCTCTGAGCCCATAGATTTAAAGGGAGCAGATTCTGCAGATATTGCTGAACAGAGTGTAAGACCCAAACACAATAAAACCTACACAGAAACTCAGAGAAAACTATGAAACCACTAGAGATGAGTTCTCCAGCAATCTGTCAGACTTATGGGACAGAACTTCACACTGCATGTCAGTTTTGTCACACTTTAATGATCGACCAGCTGAACTAAGACTCTATAGATCACTTATCTGCCACGTACGAACGCTACCAGCGGCTGTTTGCAAAATACACAGCTTTCTTGCAGGACTGTAATATGGAGGACTTCTCAGCAGAACTGACCAGGGCTGATGCACTAAACCGACAAAGGGATCTCTTAGTGCAAAAAGCCCAGTGTAAGGCAGAACTCAGAATTCACAGCTCCACACCAACCAAGCACACTACACGTTCTTCTAGATCCTCTCGCTCCAGAAGTTCAACATTAAGCGATAAGATAATAGAGGCCCGTGCTGATACGGAATCAAAAAAAGTGCAAAGCTCCTTTACCAGAAAGGAAGCAGAAATAGAAACAAAAATGAAAGCTCAACAAGCAGAAGTAGAGGCAAAGATGAAAGCGCAACAAGATTCTGCAAAAGGAAAGGGAGGAAGCGGCCACCTTAGCAAGGCTGAGAATCCTTGAACAAGCGATGGGAGAAAGTGCTAACTCAGACTGGTCCATCCCAGCGTAACTGCAAGATCAAGTCGAACGCACCAGTGAATATGTACTAAAGCATAATGTTTGCAATGATAGAGTTATCTCCTGTACGCCTTACTAACAACACTGTTCTGACTCTCGATTGATCAACAGGGCTGGCCTGCAGTGCAGAGGTTAATATAGAGTTCTCTGATAGGAGCTGGGGTGGAGCCATGCTAGAGGAGAGTTAATAAAAGCAGTCATGGTGAGAGTCAGCTGGTCTTTGGGATGAACACATGGAGACAGGTAAGCTGTTAGACAAAACTCTATTGCATAACCATGACAATAGGGTACAAAAAGTGGCGGTTAAATAGGCACCTTCAGAAAACATATATATTCTGACACTATTTACCATCAGGCCCCATCTGGAGGATAAAGGGATGTAAAGTTGAAAAAGCCACACACTTGGGAAATAACCCTTTGAAGCCGGTACCGCTGGATTAACTGAGTTTGACTAATATTCTGCTGGGGATATACACTATAAAGGGCAGCATATAGCAACTGGCAGTCAATAATTCAGATCTTCAAATCAGGCTGCATTACCAGGGATAACCCAATAGGTGAATTACTTGAATAGGACAGTGGGTGAAAGTTTTCTGCAGGTCAGGACAGGAAAAACTTGTGCAGTAGTTTAGACAGACAAAAGACCCGACCGTATAGGCAAGAGTCTTTGATGTCTGACAGGTGTCCCAGATGTCTCTGAGAGTCCGTCTATAGGGGAATCTTGCACTGTACAGATCCAATCATCCAAGGTCCTTGATTGCCACAGGGAAGTCCAGGGAGCATTACAGTATCAGGCCACTGATAGCGCTGTAGCATTAAAAAAGCCGCCTAGGCACACCGTCCTGATGCCTCACATAAAGATGGCTCCCACTGCCATCATGGTGTGCAGTGCACGTGCACTGATGTGACGTGTAAAACGTCACTGCTGTGGTGTCGTTCCCGACATGTTTCACCCAATCACGTGGGTTTTATCAAGAATGGGAGTGTTCAATAGCAGTCGTCTATATGCAGTTTTCTCACAGAACAAAGTTAATTGATAGCTGCAGTTACCTACGTGTCCACTCCCAACCTCCCAATCAAACACCACACGTACATTCTGCTGCTGGCCAAATGGGCTGTAATAGAGGAATATCAAAGCAAGCCAATATCTTTGGTAGGGATGAGCCGAACACCCCCCAGTTCAGTTCGCGGCAGAACGTGCGAACAGGCAAAAAATTTGTGCTAACACCGTTAAAGTCTATGGGACTCAAACGTGAAAAATCTAAAATGCTAATTTTAAAGGCTAATATGCAAGTTATTGTCATAAAAAGTGTTTGGGGACCCGGGTCCTGCCCCAGGGGACATGTATCAATGCAAAAAACTGTTTTAAAAACTACCGTTTTTTTGGGAGCAGTGATTTTAATAATGCTTAAAGTGAAACAATAAAAGTGAAATGCTCCTTTTTAAATATCGTGCCTGGGGGGTGACTATAGTATGCCTGTAAAGTGGCACATTTTTCCTGTGTTTAGAACAGTCCCTGCACAAAATGACATTTCTAAAGGAATAAAAGTCATTTAAAACTGCTTACGGATGTAATGTTGCCCCCCCCAGCCCATTACCAGGTCCTTTGGGTCTGGTATGGATATTAAGGGGAACCCCACACCCAAATTTTTTAAAAAAAAGGCGTGGGGCCCCCAGGCCCTATATACTCTGAACAGCAGCAGTATACAGGTTTAAGACGAGGGTGAGAAATGCACAGCTACTGTAAGTGGAAAAGAGGGTCAACAATGCCCATTTGCAGCATCACTGTGCCCATTTGCATGCCTCACTGTGCCCATTTGCAGCCATAGGTCCCCTGAGCTTCAAACTCGGTAGTTAAGGGTTCCTAGATGCCCCCTAGCTGCAGCCAAAATTTGGGGTCTCTGAACCCAAAGGGTCCCGAAATGACATTGCTGCAGATGGACACAGTTGAGCAACTTTGGGGCCCCGGATCTCGTGGCCACTTAGTGCTAAGAACCCCAAATTTGGTGTGCAAACCCAGTGGAATTAGCACCATAAAATTTCCAAAGCTGGAGTTTCTAGCACTAAGTGGCCCCGAGATACAGGGGGGCACTTTCAGCACAAAAAAATGTGCTGAAAAATTCGACTTATACTCGAGTATATACGGCAAATCTGTTTGTAATTTGGAACAGGTACATTTGTAAGTGTAGCTCCAGCCATATTTTTAAGCTTTTTGGATAACATAGGGAAGGGTTATCATCACCCCTGTAACATGTGTTTTGCTGTCTGTGCCCCTGTTCAGAAGATTTCACCTCACTTTCTGTCCCAATGACAATTGGATTTAGAAAATTTTAGGTTATTGGGGAAACAAGGATTGGTGATAATAAAGCATCAGTGGAGACACCTTTTTCCCATATTTGAAAAAAGAGAAAAAATGTTGGAACTTTATATGAGGCCATGACATATCGTGCATTGGTCTCCATTCCATATTAGTTGAGAAAAAAATAGGGGAGGGGGAATTGGGAAAATTGGGACTTTATATGATACACATCACTTAGGTTGAATCAATCAATCAATTAAATAGTTGGAATGTTTATTGTTAGCCATAATTAGGCACTGTGTACCGGTAACATTAATAGTAATTGACCAATATGTACAATACAGAATAAAGAAGGACATGATAAGTAAATCATATAACAATCCAGGTAATATAATAGACATTATTGCACACATAAAATAATGAACCGGCAACATCCCTAATATATGAAAAGACATAGTAAAGAATAAAATGGCATATAAGGTTACATGATTGATTCAAACAGTAAAACCCTAATAAACCCATGATTACTGTGGCATAGCATCAAAAATACATGCTCGACGCGTTTCGTGGGTTGTTTCCACTCATCAGGAGCAGCTATACATTGGAGGTATCTATAATGAAATAAAAATCTTTCATCAATGGTAATTGATCAAAGAATAGGGAGAAGAGGAACATAGAACTTATGGTCCAATCATTCTTACCTATGGGTAGCTAATGTAGAATATGGGTAGTAATGATATTAAAGGTACATCGGAGGTACTAGGAGGCGAAAGACAACCCCCCCCCCCGGGAGCTGAGGTGATGGCTGTGCAGGCGGCGATAGGGCCAGGTGTATAATAGGTGTTGGCCCCGTAGGGCATCTGTATGTCCTTCTTTATTCTGTATTGTACATATTGGTCAATTACTATTAATGTTACCGGTACACAGTGCCTAATTATGGCTAACAATAAACATTCCAACTATTTAATTGATTGATTCAACCTAAGTGATGTGTATCATATAAAGTCCCAATTTTCCCAATTCCCCCTCCCCTATTTTTTTTTCTCAACTTTTTCCCATATTAACTCTTACAGGAGAGAATTTCCCTTCCTAGGGGTAGATTTCCTCTTACTTTCTCTTGTCTCCCTCCGTTTGTAAGTAGGAGTCGTTTGTAAGTCAGATGTTAGAAAATAGGAGACCACCTGTATATACTATACACTCTGCGGAAAATTGGGCCTTAGGTGTTGGTGGTACCAGAACACTGTAAGCCCTCACAGTTACTCTTGGTGGGCACTGGAACGGGCCCTGCTGTGAAATATTATATCAAGAATTGTAACTACGCACCCCTATTAAACAGGGGCATAAAAATTGGGCCTTAGGCGGTGGTGGTGGCACAACACTGTAAAGCCTCGCAGATGCTTTTGTTGAGCGCAGTAACAGGCCCTGCTGTGAAATATTAGATTAAAAATTGTAATTACGCACCCCTGTTAAACAGGGGCATAAACATTGGGCCTTAGGTGGTCGTTGTAGTGGTGGTGGCACAACACTGTAAAGCCTCACAGATACTTTTGTTGAGCGCAGGAACACGCCCTGCTGTGAAATATTCGATCAAAAATTGTAATTACATGCCCCTGCAGTAGTGGTGGTGCTCTGAACTGAAAATAATCCTAGAAGCTATCATCATGAAGATTGAGGAGGAATAGGAAAGTCACTCACCATAATAGGATAGTCACTCAGCATATGCAGTCTTCAAGGGATCCCACATCCATAGAAAAATCAATCGGTTACATCAGTATCAGGTGCTTGGTAGCTGGTTATCCAATACTGATTCATTTTTATGAATGTGAGCCGATCAACAGTCTGTGGACAGGCGCCCTCTGTGATCAGTTACAAAGCCTCCAGCAGCACTGAATGTGCATTCAGAAAGAACGCTGGATGCAGGACAGGCCAGTAGCTCAATTGCATATTGAGCAAGCTCTGGCCAGTGGTCCATCCTCAAGACCCAGTAACCCAGTAGATGTTCTGGTGGAAAGGTCTCCAAGTCTGATCTTGCCGATAGATATTATTATTATTCAGAAATTATATAGCGCAAACAGTTTATGCAGCGCTTTACAATATAAAAGGGAGACAATACAGTTATAATACAATAAAATACAAGAGGATTAAGAGGGCCCGGCTCAGAAGAGCTTACAATCTAATAGGGTGGGGCAGGTGGTACAAAAGGTTGTAACTGTGGGGAATGAGCTGGTGGAAGTGGTAGGAGATTAGTTGGAGACGTGATAGGCTTTCCTGAAGAGATGAGTTTTCAGGGATCGCCTGAAGGTAGCAAGAGTAGGGGATAGCCGTATAGATGGAGGTAGCGAGTTCCAGAGGATGGGAGAGGCTCTGGAGAAATCCTGGAGACGAGCATGGGAGAAGGAGATGAGAGAGCTTGAAAGCAGGAGGTCTTGAGAGGAGCGGAGAGGTCGATTTGGATGATATTTGGAGACAAGATTAGTGATGTAGCTCGGGGCAGAGTTGTGAATGACTTTGTATGTTGTGGTTAGTATTTTGAATTTAATTCGCTGGGTGATTGGGAGCCAGTGTAGGGATTGGAGTAGAGGGTTGGCAGACACTGAGCGGTTGGTAAGGTGGATAAGTCTGGCATCAGCATTCATGATAGACTGAAGAGGGGATAGCCTATGGAGAGGTAAGCCAATGAGAAGGGAGTTGCAATAGTCAAGGCGAGAGATAACAAGGGAGTGAATGAGGAGCTTGGTGGTTTCATTTGTTAAAAAGGGGCGAATTTTAGAGATGTACGGAGGTGAATATTCATGCACCATGTAATTCGGACGCTGGCAATGGTTGCTGGAACTGATCAGTGCTGGGGCCTGTGGACTGAAGAATTGTCTGAAGGCATCGGTCAGCCGGCCACCTTCTCCACCGCTCTTTCTGTGGCTGAACGAAGCCTCAGCAACACGTTGTCCAGCACCAGGAAATTGTAACCTCCCAGTCTGGAAACGCATTGCACAAACCTTTCTGCAAGGCCTCCCGAAGATGTTTCATCCTCTTCTCCCTCTGCGAAGGCTGGATAAGTTCTACAACCTTACCCTTGTAATGTGGATCAAGAAGGGTTGCCAGCCAGTAATGATCCCTCTCCCTGATACCACGAATCCTAGGCTCCCTTCGCAGGCTTTGCAGGATCAGGGAGGCATGCAGCATAAGTTTGCAGAGGCATTCGATCCTGAGTCCTCTGGGTCACTAAGGATCACATCCTCAACCACCTCCTCCCAGGCACGTACAACTCCATGGGTTTCTGGGGACCCCTTGAAGACTGCTGCTGATGTTGAGTGTTGTCCTCCACCTCCATGCTGACACAATCCTCGTCCTCGTCCTCGTTCTTCTTTCTTCTTCTTCCTTCTTCTTCTTCTTCTTTCTTCTTCTTCCTTCTTCTTTCTTCTTTCTTCTTCCTTTTTCTTCTTTCTTCTTTCTTCTTCTTCATTCTTCTTCTTTCTTCTGTGATCAACGGGCCTGCAGGAATACTAGTATCTGGATAAAGGGGGCCTTGAGAGGTAAGGGAGCCTTCCTCTTCCTCCCGCTGTTCTGCCTCAAGTGCCCTGTCCATGATTCCACGAAGCGTGTGCTCCAACAGGAAGACATGAGGGACAATATCACTGATGCATGCACTGTCACTGCTCACCATCCTCGTGGCCTCCTCAAATGGTGACAGAACAGTACATGCATCCTTGATCAGTAGCCACTGGCATGGCGAAAATAAGCCACGCTCCCCTGACTCTGTCCTGGTGCCATAATTACACAGGTACTCTTTGATGGCCCTCTGCTGCATGTGCAGCCGCTGCAGCATTGCCAACGTTGAGTTCCACCTGGTGGGCATGTCACAAATGAGGTGGTTTTTGGGCAGGTTGCATTCTCTTTGAATGTCAGCCAGCCGAGCACTGGCATTATATGACCGGTGGAAATGACCACAGACTTTCCTGATCTGCCTCAGGAGATCCTGTAGGCCAGGGTAGCTTCTCAAGAACTGCTGCACCACCAAATTCAGGACATGAGCCAAACAGGGAACATGGGTCAAGTGTCCCTGTCGGAGGGCAGAGAGGAGGTTGGTGCCATTGTCGCATACAACTATTTCTGGCTGAAGCTGGCCTGGCGTCAACCACCTCTGAGCCTGCCCCTGCAGAGCTGACAGAATCTCTGCCCCAGTGTGGCTCCTGTCCCCATAAGCAGACCAACTCAAGCAGCGCATTGCATCTTTTTGCCTGAGTGCTTGCGTAGCCCCTTGAACGCCTACGGAGCACCGCTGGTTCAGAGGAGAAATCTGCAGAGGAAGACCCCCTAGAGCAGGGGTGTCAAACTGAAATTCAGTGGGGGCCGCATCGGCAGTATGGTTGCCCCCAAAGGCCGGTTGTATCTGTAGGACTATGTATATACTCTTTATTATCATAAATAATTGTCTCTGCATTCAATTACTACTGGTTTTAATATTAATTTAAGTAATAACTAGCTCTAAAAACAGAAGCCTAGGAAAAATAATAGCAAGCAGATTTACAATTATTGTACAATTTATTAAAAAATTTGTTTTGGTAATAGTAATTTTTTTTTAACCTCTTGCCGACCGCCTAACGCAGATATACTGCGGCAGAATGGCACGGGCAGGCAGAATCACGTACCCATATGTGATCTGCCTCCCGCGGGTGGGGGGTCCGATCGGACCCCCCTCGGTGCCAGAGGCGGCCGGCATTTCTTCGTGGGCGATGAGAGGTGAGGGGGAGGCCATCCATTGTTGGCCACCCCCTCCCGATCGCTCCCGGCGAATGAAAACGCTTCCTTTCCCTCTGTAATGTAAACAGAGGGAAAGGAAGTGATGTCATCCCTCCTCGAGCCGGTCTTTTCGTTCCGGCGCCGAGGAGAGAAGACATCCAAGTAAGTGCACCAACACTACACTTACAGTAGAACACACTAGGCACACTTATCACCCCCCTGTACCCCCTGTCACTCTGACACCAATAGCAGTTTTTTTTTTTTTTGCATTGGTGTCAGTTTGTGACAGTTAAGTGTTAGGGCAGTTAGGTTAGCCCCCTTTAGGTCTAGGGTACCCCCCTTTAGGTCCAGGGTACCCCCCTAACCCCCCCCCCCTAATAAAGGTTAACCCCTTGATTACCCCCCGTCGCCAGTGTCGCTAAGCGATCGTTTTTCTGATTGCTGTATTAGTGACACAGGTGACGCTAGTTAGGGAGGTAAGTATATAGGTTTGCTGTCAGTGTTTTATAGCGACAGGGACCCCCATATACTACCTGCTAAAGGTTTTAACCCCCTGATTGCCCCCTAGTTAACCCTTTCACCAGCGATCACCGTATAAGTGTTACGGGTGACGCTGGTTAGATAGTTTGTTTTTTGTAGTTTATTATAGTTTATTACAGTTTTAGGGCACCCGCCGTTTATTACCTTATAAAGGTTTAACCCCCTAATTGCCCGGCGGTGATATAAGTTAAAGTGGTGTTCCGGCCGAAATGATACTTTTTAAATAAAAATACCCCTATAATACACAGGCTTAATGTATTCTAGTAAAGTTAGTCTGTAAACTAAGGTCTGTTTTGTTAGTTTATAGCAGTAGTTTGTTATTTTATAAACTTCCAGCAGGTCGTGGCCATCTTAAGTGTGGGCATCTGAAGCCAGACTGTATTTCTTCCTGGATCTCATCCTTGCAGATCTCGCACATGCTCAGTGCAGCACAAGCAGTGTAATAGGTTTCAGGTCAGGTTTCCATAGCAAGGGCAGTTTCAGAGGAAGTTGCCGCCCCTTCCCAGAAGGCATTGCAAACAGGAAATGATGCGATGAGCCGCGGCCAGGGAGGAGGAAGTGAAAAATGAATACAGCAGATATACAGTAGGTGCTGAGAAAAAAAATAAAAAAATATCCAATTTGTTTACAGTGCACAGTTTAGTGAGGGATGCTGAAGAGTTGTAAAAGTGGGTGTAACTCCACTTTAAGTTTTTAGGATCAGATAAAGTCTGCGTCGCCCCAGGCAGCGGCAGGTTAGCGCCAGCACCGCTAAAACCCACGCACGCAGCATACACCTCCCTTAATGCTATAGTATCTGAATGGATCGATATCTGATCCGATCAGATCTATACTCCCCAGCAGTTTAGGGTTCCCATAAACACAGTGTTAGCGGGATCAGCCCAGATACCTGCTAGCACCTGCGTTTTGCCCCTTGGCCCAGCCCAGCCCACCCAAGTGCAGTATCGATCGATAACTGACACTTACAAAACACTAAGCACACATAACCGTTCAGAGTCAGGCCTGATCCCTACGATCGCTAACAGTTTTTTGGTAGCGTTTTGAATCAGTCTCTAACAGTCAGGAGCTTTTTTGCCTGTGAGTCTCACTAGTGTACCCCTAAATTTAGAGCCCAAAATGGCAAATCGAAGGTACACTAGTGAAGAGGCCTACACGTTTCTGAGCATGACAGATAGTGAAGAGGAAGTCACTCATCTGTCAAGTTCATTCTCAGAATACGAACCTGTAGAGGACAGCGGCTCCATGACAGATAGCTCTGACGACGGAGTTGTGGTCCCTGCTAGGGTCAGGCGTACCAGACCCCGAACTTCTTCTGTCCTTGAAGTGCAAGAACCGCAGGGCTCCCGTATGGAGAAGAGAAGTACTAGTGCCGCTACTCCTTCTGGTGAACTGGCAAGCACCAGCGGCCTAGTACACCCTGGTCGTACATCCAGCACTGCAGTAACACTTGGTGATGTGGCGAGTCCCATAAGTGCAGTTCAAGCTGGCGAGGTGGCAAGCACAAGTAGTGTCCCGCTGCCACCAAGAAGAAGACGAACACAGGCCCGTCGTGCCCATAGTGCCCTTCCTGCTGCATTCGCCAATCCGAATTGGGAACCCACCACTTCTGCAGCACCCGTACTTCCCCCTTTCACTGGCCAACCCGGAATTCAGGTGGAAACAGATGTTGTGTCTGCAGCAAGCGCGGATTTAGGCGTGACACCCGGTATTGTTGTCCCTCCTGTCCTGACAATCCTGGTCTATGCATTGGTGAATGTTTTGAACGCTACCATACACTAGTGGAGTATTAGCGTAGGGTACAGCACTGCACAGACTAGGACACACTTCCACAGGGTCTCCCAAGATGCCATCGCATTTTGAGAGACCCAAACCTGGTACAGTTACAGTTAAAAGTTAAAGTTACTAAAAAAAAGTGTTAAAAAAAATAAAATAGAATTAAAATAAAAATAAAAAAATACAAAAAAAATATAAAATATAAAAACCAAAAATAGTTGACGTTTTATTGTTCTCTCTCTCTATTCTCTCTCTATTCTGCTCTTTTTTATTATATTCTATACTGCAATGTTTTATTATGTTTTTATCATGTTTGCTTTATAGGTATGCAATTTTTTTTATACTTTGTTTTTTTATTGTTAACCACTTTTTTGTTTTCAGGTACGCCATTCAGCTGCAGAGCAGATTTATTTATCTTGACAGCAACAGCGTTTGCTCCCACGATATATAAAGCCGTGACTCCAGCGCTGTCGGAGGTGATTTCACCACCACAGTTACATACTTCAGCATATATGCCGAAGCGTGGGGGCAGCAGTGGGTGGAGGAGCAATTTGCTCCTGCCTTTTGCGGGAGGATGCCCCCATGCTTCGGCATATATAAATGGTGCATGTATGCCCATCATTAGAAGTGGGTGGATGAAGGGAGGTATTCTAATGGTGGGCATACCCACCGATCAATATCTTTTTTTCGTTCAGCCCACAGGCTGCATGGAAAAAAAAGTTTACAATATATGCCCGACAAGGACCAGCAACGTACTGGTATGGACTTTGAGTGGTTATACCAGAATGATGCCTGCAGGTTTAGGTATCATCTTGGTATCATTCTTTTCAGCCAGCGGTCAGCTTTCATGTAAAAGCAATCCTAGCGGCTAATTAGCCTCTAGACTGCTTTTACAAGCAGTGGGAGGGAATGCCCCCCCCCCCTCCCACCATCTTCCATGTTTTTCTCTGGCTCTCCTGTCCCAACAGGGAACCTGAGAATGCAGCCGGTGATTCGGCTAGCTGACCATAGAGCTGATAAGAGACCAGAATGGCTCCAAACATCTCTATGGCCTAAGAAACCAGAAGCTACGAGCATTTCATGACTTAGATTTTGCTGGATGTAAACAAGAGTACCTGGTAAAAAAGAGTACCTGTCACTACCTATTGCTATCATAGGGGATATTTACATTCCCTGAGATAACAATAAAAATGATTAAAAAAAAATAAAAATGAAAGGAACAGTTTAAAAATAAGATAAAAAATTAATAAAGAAAAAAAAAAAAGCACCCCTGTCCCCCCCCTGCTCTCGCGCAAAGGCGAACGCAAGCGTCGGTCTGGCGTCAAATGTAAACAGCAATTTCACCATGCATGTGAGGTATCACCGCGAAGGTCAGATCGAGTGCAGTAATTTTAGCAGTAGACCTCCTCTGTAAATCTAAAGTGGTAACCTGTAAAGGCTTTTAAAGGCTTTTAAAAATGTATTTAGTTTGTCGCCACTGCACGTTTGTGCGCAATTTTAAAGCATGTCATGTTTGGTATCCATGTACTCGGCCTAAGATCATCTATTTTATTTCATCAAACATTTGGGCAATATAGTGTGTTTTAGTGCATTAAAATTTTAAAAAGTGTGTTTTTTCCCCAAAAAATGCGTTTGAAAAATCGCTGCGCAAATACTGTGTGGAAAAAAAAAAAAAAATGAAACGCCCACCATTTTAATCTGTAGGGCATTTGCTTTAAAAAAATATATAATGTTTGGGGGTTCAAAGTAATTTTCTTGCAAAAAAAAAATAATTTTTTCATGTAAACAAAAAGTGTCAGAAAGGGCTTTGTCTTCAAGTGGTTAGAAAAGTGGGTGATGTGTGACCTAAGCTTCTAAATGTTGTGCATAAAATGCCAGGACAGTTCAAACCCCCCCCCCCCCAAATGACCCCATTTTGGAAAGTAGACACCCCAAGCTATTTGCTGAGAGGCATGTCGAGTCAATGGAATATTTTATATTGTGACACAAGTTGCGGGAAAAAGACTAATTTTTTTTTTTGCACAAAGTTGTCACTAAATGATATATTGCTCAAACATGCCATGGGAATATGTGAAATTACACCCCAAAATACATTCTGTTGCTTCTCCTGAGTACGGGGATACTACATGTGTGATACTTTTTGGGAGCCTAGCCGCGTACGGACCCCGAAAACCAAGCACCGCCTTCGGGCTTTCTAAGGGCGTAAATTTTTGATTTCACTCTTCACTGCCTATCACAGTTTCGGAGGCCATGGAATGCCCAGATGGCACAAACCCCCCCCCCCCCCAAATGACCCCATTTTGGAAAATAGACACCCAAAGCTATTTGCTGAGAGGTATAGTGAGTATTTTGCAGACCTCACTTTTTGTCACAAACTTTAGAAAATTGAAAAAAGAAAAAAAAATAAGTTTTTCTTGTCTGTCTTCATTTTCAAAAACAAATGAGAGCTGCAAAATACTCACCATGCCTCTCAGCAAATAGCTTGGGGTGTCTACTTTCCAAAATGAGGGTCATTTTGGGGGGTTTTGTGCTATCTTGGCATTTTATGGCCTTCAAAACTGTGATGGGTAGTGAGGAGTGAAATCAAAAATTAACGCTCTTAGAAATCCTGAAGGCGGTGATTGGATTTTGGGGCCCCGTATGAAGCTAGGCTCCCAAAAAGTGCCACTCATGTGGTATCCCCGTACTCAGGAGAAGCAGCAGAATGTATTTTGGGGTGTAATTCCACATATGCCCATGGCATGTTTGAGCAATATATCATTTAGTGACAACTTTGTGCAAAAAAAAAAAAAATTGTCACTTTCCCGCAACTTGTGTCAAAATATAAAATATTCCATGGACTCAACATGCCTCTCAGCAAATAGCTTGGGGTGTCTACTTTCCAAAATGGGGTCATTTGGGGGGGGGGGGTTTGTGCCATCTGGGCATTTTATGGCCTTCAAGAATGTGATAGGTAGTGAGGAGTGAAATCACAACTTTACGCCCTTAGAAATCCTGAAGGCGGTGCTGGGTTTTCGGGGCCCCGTACACGGCTAGGCTCCCAAAAAGTCCCACACATGTGGTATCCCCGTACTCAGGAGAATCAGCAGAATGTATTTTGGGGTGCAATTCCACATATGCCCATGGCCTGTGTGAGCAATATATCATTTAGTGACAACTTTGTGCAAAAAAAAAAAATTGTCACTTTCCCGCAACTTGGGTCAAAAAATAAAATATTCCATGGACTCAACATGCCTCTCAGCAAATAGCTTGGGGTGTCTACTTTTCAAAATGGGGTCATTTAGGGGGGCTTTTGTGGCATTTTATGGCCTTCAAAACTGATAGGTAGTGAGGAGTGAAATCAAAAATTTATGCCCTTAGAAATCCTGAAGGCGGTGCTTGGTTTACGGGGCCCGGTACACGGCTAGGCTCCCAAAAAGTCCCACACATGTGGTATACCCGTACTCAGGAGAAGCAGCAGAATATATTTTGGGGTGTAATTCCACATATGCCCATGGCATGTTTGACCAATATATCATTTAGTGACAACTTTTTGTAATTTTTTTTTTTTTTTGTCATTATTCAATCACTTGGGACAAAAAAAAAAAAAATATTCAATGGGTTCAACATGCCTCTCAGCAATTTCCTTGGGGTGTCTACTTTCCAAAATGGGGTCATTTGGGGGGGGGGGGGGGTTTGTACTGCCCTGCCATTTTAGCACCTCATGAAATGACATAGGCAGTCATAAACTAAAAGCTGTGTAAATTCCAGAAAATGTACCCTAGTTTGTAGATGCTATAACTTTTGCGCAAACCAATAAATATACGCTTATTGACATTTTTTTTACCAAAGACATGTGGCCGAATACATTTTGGCCTAAATGTATGACTAAAATTGAGTTTATTGGATTTTTTTTTAACAAAAAGTAGAAAATATCGTTTTTTTTTTCAAAATTTTCGGTCTTTTTTTCTGTTTATAGCGCAAAAAATAAAAACGGCAGAGGTGATCAAATACCATCAAAAGAAAGCTCTATTTATGGGAAAAAAAGGACGCAAATTTCGTTTGGGTACAGCATTGCATGACCGCGCAATTAGCAGTTAAAGCGACGCAGTGCCAAATTTGTAAAAAGTGCTCTGGTCAGGAAGGGGGTAAATCCTTCTGGGGCTGAAGTGGTTAAACATACAAATATTGCCAGGCACTGTTTATTACACATATGGCAAACACAAGGCCTTAACTTTCTTTAACTTTTCTGACTGGATATCTGACACCGTTTTCCTGAGGTCAGCCTGTCGATGTTTGGCTTTAGGTCTTGTGCTGTAGCAACCCGCAAAACAGCATGGAGGTTATCATCAGTGATGCGTGATCTGAGCTTGGTCTTGTTCAGATTGTTCAGATTCATGACTGAAAACATCTGTTCACATAGATAGGTGCTCCCAAACATAGACAGAACACGGGCAGCTTGAAGTCGGAGCTGTGGCATCAAATCAGGGGGGAGGAGACGGTAAAAGCCGTCGACTGCAGCATCCTGGAACTTTGCTCTCAGGCTACTCTTGCACTGAAGTTCTATTAATTCCATCTGAAGGTGATGTGGTGCACTGTCAACTTGGATGTTGAAGGGATTGGCAAAGCTGGTAAATGTTAACTGTTGTTCTTTAAAGTCAGAGAAGTGTCGATTAAATTCATCAATCAGCCGATTCACTTTGGTAGCCAATCGAGCACATGAAAAAGCACCTGGGAATGAGGTTGAGATGCTCTGACAAATAGGAAAGTGGACAAGACTTTCTTTTTCAAGCTGTGACTTCCATAGGCGCAGTTTCTCTTGGAAAGCTGTAATTGCGTCCTACATTGTCGTTATGAGTTGTTTGTGGCCCTGCACCCTCAGATTCAGTTGAGCGAGATGCTCTGATATGTCACACCACATGGCAAAATCACACAGCCAGTTTGGATATGACAATTCAGGCAAGGGTTTCCCTTTATTTTGCAAAAAGAGTAATTTCTTACAAAAGCTTAAAAAATCGCTTGAAAACAGTGCTCCTACTCAGCCACCTTACTTCTGTATGGTATGGCACATCTATATGTTCTGTGCCCACCTCCTTTCAAAAATTGTTGGAACTGACGATGATTCAGGCCCCGTGCACGAAGAAAGTTCACTGTTTTCGTGACTATGGACATTATGTTATCCAGTTCCAGAACCTTGCCACACAGAGCTTCTTGGTGGGTAATGCAGTGGTAAGTTATCAGTGGCATTTGGCAGTTAGTTTTTTTTCATCTTCTCATCTTCTCTTTTATTAGTCCAACCAAGCCAGTTTTCTCTCCACACATTGCAGGTGCGCCATCAGTAGTAAGCCGCACCAACTTTTCCCAAGGTAACTTCATTTTATTTACGGATTCCTCCACCGCATTAAAGATATCCCTCCCAGTTGTTGTTCCTTTCATGGTGACCACATCCAAGAGCTCCTCACTGACAGACAAGTCTTCCTTCACACCTCTTACAAAAATGGCTAGATGAGCCGTATCAGTATTGTCAGTGCTTTCGTCAATAGCTAATGAAAACGCCAGATAACTGCATGTTTCTTCAGCCAGCTGTGTTGTAAGATTCCACGCTAGGTCCCTGACTCGGTCTGTAATAGTGTTTCTTGATAAGCTGACATTGTTAAAAGCCTGTCTCTGCTCAGGGCATACCTGTTCACATACCTTCAGCATACACTGCTTTACAAATTCACCTTCTGAAAAGCACTTTGAAGCTTGCGCAATTTCTTCAGCCACAAGAAAGCTGGCTTTCACTGCTGAATCATTTTTTGCTGTAATTTTTGCAAAAATATTCTGAGAATGCAGGCTGCCTTTTAATTCTTTGATCTTTTGTTGCTTTTCTTGGTGGCTAAGGTTAGCATATTTGGCTCCGTGTTTGGTCTCAAAGTGCCGGCCTAAATTGTATTCCTTCATCACTGCCACTGCCGCGTAGCAAATAAGACATACTGGCTTCTCTCCATTAATCATAAACATGTATTCACTTTCCCATATGTCATTAAATTGCCTTCCCTCTGCATCAACTTTTCTTTTCTTGGACATTTTGGGGTTATTTGATTGTAGTTTATGGTCCCTATACCTCTGTAAAGTGACATGGAATTGGTCAGTATATCCAAAGTTTACCGCTCCACCTGCCATGGTATGTAACCATTGCAGGGCTGTGAAGGGCAGGTGCAGACCAGCATGGAGCCCACTCACACTTCTGTAGCAGGTGATGCAAATTTGAAAAAGAGGGTCACACATCACTGGTATCATCCACAAGAAACTTTATTGGAGACTGCTCAGACCGAACACCATGGTGTTCGGTCTGAGCCATCCTCAATAAAGTTCTCTTGTGGACGATACCAGCGGTCTGCAACCCTCCTTTTCAACTGGCATAGAATTGTATTATTCTTATAATAATTATAAGCAGACATCCAGAGCACCCCACTCCCAATACAGCAGATGTCAAGAGCCCTCCCACCATCAAAAGTCAAGAGTGCGCTACGTACAGGGTGAAGGGTACAGGAATGCGCTGCGTACAGAGTGCAGGGGTCAGGAGTGCGCTATGTACAGAGTGCAGGAGTCAGGAGTTGGCTATGTACAGAGTGCAGGAGTCAGAATTGCACTACGTACAGAGTGCAGGGGTCAGAATTGTGCTACGTACAGAGTGCAGGGGTCAGGATTGCGCTACGTACAGAGTGCAGGGGTCAGGATTGCGCTATGTACAGAGTGCAGGGGTCAGGATTGCGCTATGTACAGAGTGCAGGGGTCAGGATTGCGCTACGTACAGAGTGCAGGGGTCAGGATTGCGCTACGTACAGAGTGCAGGGGTCAGGATTGCGCTACGTACAGAGTGCAGGGGTCAGGATTGCGCTACGTACAGAGTGCAGGGGTCAGGATTGCGCTATGTACAGAGTGCAGGAGTCAGGAGTTGGCTATGTACAGAGTGCAGGGGTCAGGATTGCGCTACGTACAGAGTGCAGGGGTCAGGATTGCGCTACGTACAGAGTGCAGGGGTCAGGATTGCGCTACGTACAGAGTGCAGGGGTCAGGATTGCGCTATGTACAGAGTGCAGGAGTCAGGAGTTGGCTATGTACAGAGTGCAGGGGTCAGAAATGCGCTACGTACACAGTGCAGGGGTCAGGAATGCGCTAAATACACTGTGCAGGGGTCAGGAATGCGCTACGTACAGAGTGCAGGGGTCAGGAGTGCACTACGTACAGAGTGCAGGAGTCAGGAGTTGGCTACGTACAGAGTGCAGGGGTCAGAATTGCACTACGTACAAAGTGCAGGGGTCAGGATTGCGCTACGCACAGAGTGCAGGGGTCAGGATTGCGCTACGTACACAGTGCAAGGGTCAAGATTGTGCTACGTACACAGTGCAGGGGTCAAGATTGCACTACGTACACAGTGCAGGGGTCAGGAATGCGCTACGTACACAGTGCAGGGGTCGGGAATGCGCTAAGTACACAGTGCAGGGGTCAGGATTGCGCTACGTACACAGTGCAGGGGTCAGGAATGAGCTACGTACACAGTGCAGGGGTCAGGAATGCACTACGTACACAGTGCAGGGGTCAGGAATGCACTACGTACACAGTGCAAGGGTCAGGATTGCGCTACGTACACAGTGCAAGGGTCAGGATTGCGCTACGTACACAGTGCAGGGGTCAGGAATGCGCTACGTACACAGTGCAGGGGTCAGGAATGCGCTACGTACACAGTGCAGGGGTCAGGAATGCGTTACGTACACAGTGCAGAGGTCAGGAATGCGCTACGTACACAGTGCAGGGGTCAGGAATGCGCTACGTACACAGTGCAGGGGTCAGGATTGCGCCCCAAGTTTCCTCACATCTGTACTCTCTTCTACCTTCCTACCTGGCCCAGCTCTGGTACCTCCCCTTATAGGCGGCTCCCTTCCTTTGTACTGGGCTATAGTTAGTAGTCTCCTGTTTATTGGGCTATAGATGGTACCTCCCTCTGTGGGCGGATCTCTGTGTGTAGTATCAGTACTCAGTTTTGCTATATGTTTTTTTTTCACCATCACTTCAAAATAAGCAGCACACACTTCATTAACAAAAGGGCTTAAAAAGCCCTCAGGACGCAGCCCGCTGGATGGGGAAAAAAAAAACAAAACAGAGCTGTCAGCAACCTGAAGGGCCTGGTGTGGAATTTGGGGGGACTATGCACGAAAAATGTCACTATGCATGGAAAGTGTCACTATGCAAAGAATGCCACTATGCAAAAAGACGGCGCCGCTGGAGGGACTGGGGAGGCAAGAGAGCGGAGGCAGGGTGGAGGCGGAGACAGGGCGAAGACAGAGCAGCATCGTTGGCTGAGGGAGGCGGGGGTGGAGGCTGAGACAGGGCGGAGACAGAGACAGAGCGGCATTGTTGGCTGAAGGAGGCGGAGACAGGATGGAGGTGGAGGCGGAGACAGAGCGGCATCGTTGGCTGAGGGAGGCAGAGACGAGGTGGAGGCGGAGACAGAGCGGCATCGTTGGCTGAGGGAGGTGGAGACAGGGTGGAGGCGGAGACAGAGCGGCATCGTTGGCTGAGGCAAACCTGAAGGAGGTGGGGGAGGAGGCGGAGACAGCACGAAGGGGGGGATGTTTACTAGTTCTCATGGAGACTGACTGGCCACGCCGCTCGCGAGGGGGGATATTTTCTTGTTGCCTGGGATACCTGGCAGAGATAAACTAAGCTGTGAAATAAAGAGGTAGCAGCCGGAGGCTTCTGTGCGGGCCAAATGACAAGGCCTGGCGGGCCGGATTTGGCCCGCGGGCCTTGTGTTTGCCACCTGTGCCCTAGAGGAAGAAGAAGAGGAGGAGGTGGAGGAGAGAGCTGTGGCAGAATCACCACTAGCATTTTGGAGGCGTGGTGGCAGAACAAGCTCCAACAATACTGAACCCTGTCCTGCATCCTTCCTAGCTGCCAGCAGAGTTACCCAGTGCGCAGTGAAAGATAGGTAACGTCCCTGTCCAGGCCTGCTGGACCATAAGTCAGCAGTAATATGCACCTTACTGCTGAATGCCCTGTCCAACGAGGCCAAGACAATGCCTCCCACATGCTGGTAGAGAGCCGGAATGGCCTTCCTTGAAAAGAAATGGCATTTGGGAACCTGCCACTGAGGTACCGCACATTCCACAAATTCACGAAAGGGGGTCTACCAGCTGTAAAGGCAGCAGTTGCAGTGCTAGCAATTTGGCCAAGCTAGCATTCAGATGCTGAGCATGTGGATGGCTGGGACTGAATTTCTTTAGATGGTTTAGCAACTGGGGTAGGGATATTTGCCAGCTAAAATCTAATGTTGGTGTACCGCTAGCAGATTTCCCGCAAGTACTTGGGACACCTATTTCTATACCTTCATTCCTCTCAGTGCAGGTTTCTGAGGGAACAGGAGGTATAGTGGGGTTGGAGATCCCAGCTGATGAGGAGCAAGGAGAGGTCTGCCTTGTTCTTTGATGTGGGTCTTTTAAGTGCTGTTGCCAATGGACTGCATGGGAGGTCGTCATATGTCTGGTCAAGCATGTGGTGCCCGAACGGCTGCTGTTTTGGCCACGCTTGATACGCTTCAGACATATGTTGCAAACAGCAATGGTGCGATCTGCTGCACACGTGTCAAAAAAGGCCCACACCAAAGAACTTTTCAAAATATGTGGGAAGTCAGCAACGCCCTGCACGTGCTTAGCTCTGCGGTGTAATTCAATAGGGTGGCTGCCCTTAAGCTGCCCCCTGGAGGGCTTCCTGCCTCGTTGGAGATGTGCCTCCTCCTCTTTCTCTCTTCTATCAGGCACCCAAGTAGAGTCAGTGACCTCATCACCCCCTCCCTCCTCGTCACTGGAGCAAACTTGGCAGTATGCTGCAGCTCGGGGAACATGACTAACAGTTTCTTGACCTTCTTGGGCGCCACCTCTCTGTAGGCTCACGTTACTTCCTGTGTACCATCATCGGAGCCTTCAAATCACTGCGCATCCTCCTGCAGCATGTACCCAACACTGTGGTCGAATAGTTCGGGGGACTTCTCCATTCATGATGGTGGGGCTAGGGAAGGAGTGACCGTTGACATGGAGCTGATGGAATAGGCTGCTTTGGCAGCTGCATTGGCAGGCAAACTACTCTGAGCCTGGGTGACAGAGGATGAGGAGGGCTTTGTTATCCATTCCACCAACTCTTCTGCATGTCGTGGCTCATAACATGGCCACCTGCAGAAAAAAAGGACAAGCGTGCCCCACAGCCACATGCTGAGGATGCACCGTGTCCACGACCCGCACTGTCGACTGTAGACACAGAGCCTGCTTGCCCTCTTTTAGTGGCCTGTGAGCATCTGCCTCTCCTTGGTGGCCTTCCGGACATGCTGTAAATTTTGTTTAGCAAAACCACACTACACTGTATTGTGTAGTGGACGAGTGGAAGACAGCATTCAACACCCGCAATGGACATTTTGAGTATGTGGTTATGCCATTTGGGCTTTGTAACGCCCCTGCTGTCTTTCAATGTTTCATGAATGCTATTTTTCACGATTTCAGCAACAGTTTTGTGATCATCTACTTGGACGACATTTTTATCTTTCCAAGACTCATCTAGAGCACATCTCACATGTAAAGCAGGTATTACAATGACTGAGAGAAAACCACCTTTATGCTAATGCCCTATACACACCATCGGAAACTTGGATGGTTTTTCCGACGGAATTTTGCTCAAGCTTGCCTTGCATACACATGGTCACACAAAAGTTCTCTGAACTTTCAACCGCCAAGACCATGGTGAATTACCGACGGGAAAATAGAGAACCTGCTCTCAATCTTTTGCTGGCTGGAATTCCGCCAGCAAAAGTACGCTGGAGCATACACGCGGTTGGAATTTTTGACCAAAAGCTCACATCTGACTTTTGCTGGCGGAATTTCTGACCTTTCCATGGATACATCATAAGTCAGGGGTGTCCAAACTATGGCCCTCCAGCTGTTGCGGAACTACACTTCCCATGAGGCATTGTAAAACTCTGACATTCACAGACATGACTAGGCATGATGGGAGTTGTAGTTCCTTAACTGGAGGGCCATAGTTTGGACACCACTGTCATAAGTGCTTCCGGTTCCCAAATGGACCCTCAAAAACTTTCTGCTGTCTTGCAATGGCCCCAACCGACCACTTTATGAGGGCTCCAAAGCTTTTTAGGGTTCGCAAACGACTACAGACGCTTTATCAAAGGTTTTGCCTCCATTGCTACCCCCCTTTCTGCTGTGACTAAGAAAGGTACAAATTGCAAGGTGTGGCCCTCAGAAGCAGAATCAGCTTTCCAGCAACTAAAAGACATGTTCAGCAAGGCTCCAGTTCTTCAACATCCAAATGCCGATCTCCAGTACATTGTTGAGGTTGATGCCTTCAAAGTAGGAGCAGGTGCCGTGCTGTCCCAGAGACAGCCCAAGTCCGGTAGAATCCATCCAGTGGCGTTTTTCTCTAGAAAGTTTTCTCCAGCGGAGACGAATTATGTCAGGAATCGAGAACTACTGGCCATCAAATTGGCATTGTCTGAATGGTGACATCTTCTGGAAGGGGCTCCCAAGTCTTTTTCCATCCTGACAGACCATAAAAACCTGCTGTACCTTCAGACTGCTAAACAAATTTACGTCAAGCTCGATGGGCTCTGTTTTTCTCCCGTTTTTAATTTTGTTCTTTCTTATGTCCCTGGGCATAAGAATAATGCCGCGTACACACGACTTGTTAGCCAGTAGCCAATAGCTTCCGTCTCGTACTTGCTTCAGAGCATGCATCATTTTTGGTCCATCGGAGCAGCATACAGACGAGCGGTTTTCCTGATAGGAATTGGTTCCGTCGGAAATATTTAGAACATGTTCTATTTCTAAGTCTGTCAGAACTTTCGAAATAAAAAGTCCGATGAGGCACACACACGATCGGAATATATGATGAAAAGCTTCCGTCTGACTTTTTCTGTTGGACATTCCGCTCATGTGTACACAGCTTTAGAAAGCAGATGCTCTTTCCAGACAGTTTGTTACTTCTGAAGAAGATCGACCTACCGAGCAGTATATAATCCCACCTCACAAAATTGTCACACAGATCTCCACGGCTCTTTCCCAACAGCTACAAGAAACCCAGAATCGTGTTCCTCAAGGCTTGAAGATACCACCAGGTTGCCTGTTCGTAGCCCCTAGCCTCCGAAAACTTGTACTCCTCTGGGCACATGATGGTGTGTTATCCGGTCATCCTGGTGTCACCATCACTCTTAAGACTTTGCAGCGTCATGCCTGTCCAACTTGTGCTGCTAATAAAGTACCCCGCACATTGCCTACTGGTCTGTTACAACCACATTGTGCACCTCGCCAGCCTTGGACCCATTTGACTATGGACTTCATTACAGAGTTACTCAAGTCCGAGGGCATGACTGCTATATGGGTCATAGTGGATCGCATTTCCAAAATGTCTAATTTTGTACCACTCCCTGGATTACCTACAGCGGAAGCACTGTCTACCATCTTCCTTTCCCATATTGTGAAACATCATGGCATACCTACTAATGTCGTCTGAGACCGTGGATCCCAGTTTGTTTCCCAATTCTGGAGAGCGTTCTGTAAGAAACTGGGAGTAACACTCTCACTCTCCACCTCACATTACCCTCATACAGATGGTCAACCAAACGCATGAACCAGACCCTGGAAACCTATCTTTGACATTATGTCAATGCATTACACTCCAATTGGTCTGAGTATTTGCCTTTGGCTGAATTCGCCATTGACTCCCATTGGCACAGTGCTCTTCATACCACACCATTCTACGCAACTCTAAGCTATCACCCTCAGACTCTTCCCCTACTTCAACCCTCTTCTGGTGTACCAGCAGCAGATCAGCGGGTGAAAAATATTCTGCTACACTGGAAAAAGATTTTCTTATTACTACGGAAGTCAGCGGGCAAGTATGCGCTTTTCTCCAACAAACAAAGACGCCATATACCTCCATATGTGGTGGGGGACAGAGTTTGGCTATCAACCAAATATGTTAGACTGAAACAACCTTCTACCAAATTGGGCCCTCGATTCATTGGTCCTCAGAATTATTGCTCGAGTCGGACCAGTCTCTTATCGGTTAAAATTACCCTCCTCTCTCCGGATACATCCCGTATTCCACGTTTCTCTCCTCAAAAAGGCAACTTTTAATCGCTACTCCAGAACTCAACAGCTACCTCCTCCTGTTCTTGTTGATGGACAAGTCTCTAAGATTCTGGATTCTAGAAGGCCTTGGCGTGGCTTATGGTATCTGGTTCATTGGAAGGGATATCCCGTCACAGACCACTCCTGGGTTCCAGCCAAAGATTTGCATGCCCCGGAGGGGTCCACTGGGGAGGGGGCCCTGTCTTGTACCTGGGTGTCTTTGAACTGGGATGTTCCTGGTCTCACAGCTGTAGTCTTACCTGTTGTGCCACAGAGGAAGTCTGGAGATATTGCAATGTTCTCCCAGCTTGATGCATTGCCTTGGACTCACTAGCCCCACCTGCTGCCAGCTGCGGACAATGTACAATTAAGCAGCCCATAAGTAGCAGCACTTCCTGTTACTCAGTGCATGTTTGTTTGGACTTGCCCCTGGGTGTATTGATAGTGCTGTGATTTTGACTACTGTGTATTGAACCTCTGCCTGAATTCTTCACCACTCTCCAGCCTGCTGATTTGGTACTTCACCGCCAGTTCGTGTATGACTTCCGCCTGCCTGACCATTCTTTGGATTTCGATTTTGTACCATTTTGCCTGATCTGTTGCCGACTTGACCTGCCTGACTACGTTTTCATCTTAATCCTCAGCATACAAGCTCCACTTCGGACACAACCTACCACAGGTACCTCACAGATATAATCTGTCCCCTTTGTTGACAGGGTTATCTATATCTAGTATTCAGTTTTGTGACTGTCATAATATTGCTTCTACCTTTTCAATATTTCCAATATCTGCTCTTTAATCCCTCTGTGCATTGATCCCTTTAGAATTGCCAAAGATATTTGCTTGCTTTGACATTACAGCCCGTTTGGCCAGCAGCAGAATGTACGTGTGGTGGTTTATTAGGAGGTTGACATCTAGTGGCCGCTTAGGTAACTGCAGCTATCAATTAGCTGTTCTATGAGAAAACTGCATAAATAGACGACTGCTATTAAACCTTCCCATCCTTGATAAAACCCACGTGATTGGGTGAAACATGTCAGTAATAACACCATGGCAGATACGTTTTACACATCATGGATGACGCATTGCGTAATGTCAGCGCAAGTGCACTTCACACCATGAGGACAGTGGGAGCCATCTTTATGTGAGGCATCAGGACGGCGTGCCTGCTACAGCGCTATCATTGGCCTCATACTGTAATGCTCTCTGGACTTCCATGCGGCAATTGAGGACCTTGGATGATTGGATCTGTACAGTGTAAGATTCCCCTATAGACGGACTCTCACAGAGACATCTGGGACACCTGCCAGACATCAAAGACTCTTGCCTATACGGTCGAGTGAGCAGGATATTAGTCAAGCTCAGTTAATCCAGTGGTACCGGCTTTATAGGGTTATTTTCCAAGTTTGTGGCTTTTTCAACTTTACACCCCTTTATCCTCCAGATGGGGGCCTGATGGTCAATAGTGGCAGAATATATACGGACTCCATTAATGTGGAGACACTATACTGTAGCATCCTTCATGCTCATGGAATTTCTGTGGTGAAGACTTTTTTGGACGAAATGGATGCATTGTAGACATGTGCAGGATGAAAAAATGAGTTTAGTTTTTTTTTCGATTCGTTATTTAACTAAATTAGTTTAGTTAAATTCATTGCATTCGTTACATTTGTTTTCGGGTTTCGTTTCGAATTCGAAAAAAATTTCAATCAAATTCGAAAAAATTTGACCGAATTTGAAAGAGTAAACTAAATATAACCATTTTTCAAATTTTGTATAGAAAAGATTAGAATAGAAAAGAATAGCATAAAAAAACAGAACATAAAAGAAAATTATTTATATATATATATATATATATATATATATATTTTGCATATAGGCAATAATGAGTAAATTAAATAAATAAAGTCCCTTCAGTATTGCAGCAGCGCTGTGCGCCCCAATTGAATAGGGTCTCCGTCTCAATCAAATTCAAAAAGTTCAAACATGGAACAGA
>JBBGZY010001795.1:567500-706281 GCA_037952925.1 Lithobates clamitans
CGACTGCATCACACCACAGAGCATGTGCAGGGCGCTGCTGTCTCTGCGCGTTATTAAAAAAAGTTCTTTGGTGTGGGCCTTTTTTGAGATGAGTGCATCAGATCCCACCGCTGCTATTTGCAACATATGTCTCAAGCGTATCTCGCATGGCCAAAACATCACCCGCTTGGGCACCACATGCTTGACCAGACATATGTCAACCTGCCATGCAGTTTGTTGGCAAGCGTACCTAAAAGACCCACACCAAAGAACAAAGAGGACTTCTCCTTGCTCCTCATCAGCTGGGATCTCCAACCCCACTATACCTTCAGTCCTCTCTAAGACCTGCACTGAGAGGAATGAAGGTATAGAATTAGGTGTGTCACAGCCAAGTACTTGGGGGCAATCTGCTAATGGTACACCGACGTCAGATTGTACCAGGCAAATTTCCCTGCCCCAGCTGCTGCACCGCTGAAAGAGGTTCACTCCCAGCCATCCGCATGCCCAGCGGTTGAATGCTAGCTTGGCTAAATTGCTAGCACTTCAACTGCTGCCTTTTCAGTTGGTAGACTCTGCCCCGTTCTGTGAGTTTGTGGAATGTGCGGTTCCTCAGTGGCAGGTTCCCAAACACCACTTTTTCTCATGGAAGGCGATTCCGGCTCTCTACCGGCATGTGGAAGGCAATGTCTTGGTCTTGCTGGACTGGGCGGTCAGCGGTAAGGTGCATATTACCGCTGACTCATGATCCAGCAGGCATGGACAGGGACATTACTTATCTTTCACCGTGCACTGGGTGACTCCTCTGGCAGCTGGGAAGGATGCAGGACAGGGTGTAGTAGTGTTGGAGGTTGTTCCGCCACCACGCCTCCAAAATTCTACTAGTGGTGATTCTGCCACACCTCTCTCCTCCACCCCTTCCTCTTCTTCTTCCTCCAAGGCCTCTTCCTGTGCTGATTTGCCCTCGGAACCAGCGGTACTTCGTAGGCGTTCCAGGGGCTACGCAAGCACGCAGGCAAAAAGATGCCATGCGGTGCTTGAGCTGGTGTGCTTGGGGGACAGGAGCCACATTGGGCAGAGATTCTGTCAGCTCTGCGGGGGCAGGTTCAGAGGTGGTTGACGCCACGCCAGCTTAAGGCAGGTATGGTGGTTTGCGACAATGGCACCAACCTCCTCTCCTCCTCCGACAGGGACAACTGACCCATGTGCCCTGTTTGGCTCACATCCAAGCAGGGCACATGGTGGTGGTGTAGCGATTCTTGGGCAGGTACCCGGGCTTACAGGATGTCCTGAGGCAGGCCAGGAAAGTCTGTGCATTTCCGCAGGTCATATAATGCCAGTGCTTGGCTGGCTGACCTCCAAAAGGAATTTAACCTGCCCAAGAACCGCCTAATCTGTGACATGCCCACCAGGTGGAAATCAACGTTGGCCATGCTGCAGCAGCTGCACACGCAGCAGAGGGCCATCAATGAGTACCTATGTGACTATGGCACCAGGACAGGGTCAGGGGACCTTGTTTTTTTTTTCCCACGCCAGTGGGCTATGATCAGGGATGCATGCACTGTCCTGTCACTATTTGAGGAGGCCACAAGGATGGTGAGCTGTGACAGTGCATGCATCAGTGACACTGTACCTCTTGTCCACCTGTTGGAGCACACGCTGCGTGGAATAATGGACAGGGCACTTGAGGCAGAACAGAGGGAGGAAGAGGAGGACTTCCTTACCTCTCAAGGCCCCCTTTATCCAAACAGTGTTCCTGCGTGCCTGCCGATCACACAGGAAGAGGACGAGGAGGAGGAGGATTGTGTCAGCCTGGAGGTGGAGCCTGGCACTCAGCATCAGCAGCAGTCTTCAAGGGATCATTTACAGTCCCAAGAAACCCATGGACTTGTACGTGGCTGGGAGGAGGTGGCTGCTGATCATGTCGTCCTTAGTGACCCAGAGGACTCCGGAACGGAATGCCTCAGCAAACCTAAGCTGCATGGCCTCCCTGATCCTGCAAAGCCTGCGGAAGGATCCTCGTATTGGTGGTATCAAGGAGAGGGATCAATACTGCCTTGCAATTCTCCTTGATCCATGTTACAAGGGTAAGGTTGAGGACCTTATCTTGCCGTCGAAGAGGGAGCAGAGGATAAAACATCTTCGGGAGGACTTGCAGAAAGGTCTGTGCAACGTGTTCCGAGAGACTGGGAGGTTACAAACTGCTGTTCCTGGACAACGTGTTGCTGAGGCTTTGGTCAGTCAAAGAAGGAGCGGTGGAGAAGGTGGCCATCTGACCAATGCGTTCAGACATCTTTTTAGTCCGCAGCCCCAAGGTATGATCAGTTCAGCAACCATCGCCAGCGTCTGGTTTACATGGTGCAGGAATACCTAGGGGCAAGACAGCTTTCCCACCGAAAATCCTCTGGGTTACTGGGTCTTGAGGATGGATCACTGGCCAGAGCTTGCACAGTATGCAATTGAGTTACTGGCCTGTCCTGCATCCAGCGTTCTTTTGGAATGCACATTCAGTGCTGCTGGAGGCTTTGTAACCGATCACAGGGTGCACCTGTCCACCAACTCGGTCGATCGACTGACCTTCATAAAAATGAATCAGTCTTGGATCACCACCAGCTACCAGGCACCTGATGCTGATGTAACAGAATAATTTTTTTTGAAATGTCAGATCCCTTCAAGACTGCCTATGCTGAGTGACTATCCTGTTATGCTGAGTGATTATCCTCTTCCTCCTCAATGATCATGCTGATAGCTTGTAAGAACATTTTTGGTTCTGGGCACCGCCACCAGTGGCTAATAGGGGTGCGCATCTTCACTGGTCTCACGATTCGATTCGATTACGATTATCTGGTCAACGATTGGATTAGATTCCGCGATGCATCACGATGCATCACGATTTCCGACTAGCTCCCACTTCCGCTTGGGCCGCCTAGGCGGCCCTTCCACCCTGCAATCTTCTGGGACACATCAGTGTTCCCAAAAGATTTCCCGGCTATGCAGGACAGCGCAGTGAGACATGCGCACCCGGCTGTGAAGCTGCAAGCTGTCACAGCCGGATGCCCACAGTAGTATTGCCAGCGCTGTGGACAGGTGAGGGAGAGAAGGGAGGGTTTGGGTGGCCACGTCGCTGGATTGTGGGACAGGTGAGTGTCTTTTTTATTAAAAGTCAGAAGATGCATTTTTTTGTAGCTGCTGACTTTTAATAAACAAATAATTAACTGGAACTCTGCTTTGAATTAAAAATAACCTCACTCCCTTAAAAAGTGCACTAATCCGGTGCACTACAGGGTACAGAGATTCACACACACACACGGCTGCTGGGAGGTCAGAAGGGATAGAATCCACAGATGACAAACAACCCTGTGAAGTTCCCTGTACTGTCTCTGTGCTGACCAGTGGCAGCTGGTGCTCCAAATATTTTTGGGGGGTGCAAACAAACTGAAAAATACTGAACCTCCCCCATCAAATGCAGCCTCACTGTGCCCGTCAAATGCAGCCACTGTGCCCGTCAAATGCAGCCACCTGTGCCCGTCAAACGCAGCCATCACTAACCACCCCCCCCCCCCAACACAGTGCACGGGCCACCACTGGTGCTGACAGTTCCTTGGCATTCCTGTTTGCACCTTCCAGCACACTAGGAGTTAACAGTGGAATGTGCACAGGATAGCCAGGGAAATGTCAGCATGGAGCCAGAGGTGTATGGTTACTGTTTTTAAAGTTACTTTCGTTTAATAAATTTGTGCTACTATGGATGATGTGCCCCCGCTGTATGTGCTTTTTAAAAAACTATGTCACTTCATACCGAATTTCCCCGTAGTACGTTACGCTCATGTGACTCCCGGCCCATCCCGCCCCTCTCCGCTCTCCTCTCACGTGTCTCCTGAGTCCTGACGTCAGCAGGGAATTCTCAGTCCCGCCCGCTGACTATAGTTATCGTATCAGAAGAGAGGCGGGCGGGACTGAGAATTCCCCGCTGACGTCAGGACTCAGGAGACGGAAGAGGAGAGCAGAGAGCAGAGAGCTGAGAGGGCCGGGAGTCACATGAGCATATCGAACTATGGGGAAATTCGGTAGGAAGTGACATAGTTTTTAAAAAAGCACATACAGCGGGGGCACATCATCCATAGTAGCACAACATTTATTAAAAGAAAGTCATTTTAAAAATACGCTCCGAGCGAGGGGCGGGGCTAGTCATGACGTCAGCAGACATCGATTTTCCAGTCCCTATGCATCGATGCCGCGTCGGGGACACCCGAATCGCGATGCAACGATTAATTTCAGCACCCCCAGTGGCTAAGGCCCAATTTTTTAGCCCCTGTTTAACAGGGGCGTGTAATTACAATTCTTGATCTAATATTTCACAGCAGGGCCCATTCCTGCACCCACCAAGAGTAACTGTGAGGGCTTACAGTGTTGTGGCAACACCACCACCACCAAAGGCCCAATTTTTCTGCCCCTGTTCAACAGGTGCATGTAATTACAATTCTTGATCTAATATTTCACAGCAGGGCCCGTTCCAGCACCCACCAAGAGTAACTGTGAGGGCTTACACCAACCTAAGGCCCCACTTTCTGCAGAGTATATAAGGCAGGCCCCTACTTTCAAACATCCAACTTGCAAAC
Organism: Lithobates clamitans; assembly: GCA_037952925.1. Lineage (NCBI taxonomy): Eukaryota > Metazoa > Chordata > Amphibia > Anura > Ranidae > Lithobates > Lithobates clamitans. Next base: position 572,096 of record JBBGZY010001795.1, read on the forward strand.
GATACCTACTTGCAAACGGAAGGAGACAACAGGAAGTGAGATGAAATCTACCCCTAGGAAGGGAAATTCTCTCCTGTAAGAGTTAAAATGGGAAAAACATGTTTACTCTCCACTGATGCTTTATCACCAATCCTTGTTTCACTAAAAACCCCAAATTTTCAAAAAACATTTGTCATTGGGACAGAAAGCGAGGTGAAATCTTCTGAAGAGGTGGACAGACAGCAAAACAAATGTTACAGGGGTGATAACCCTTCCCTATGTTTTCAAATAAGCTTAAAAATAAATTTTTGGCTGGAGCTACACTTTAAAAATGTACCAGTTTAAAATTACAAACAGATTCTACAGTCCCTGTCAGTCCCTGTCTTGTTTGCACCACCTGTATACTGCTGTTCAGAGTATATAGGGCCTGGGGGCCCCACGCCTTTCCTTTTTTTTTTAATTTGGGTGCAGGGTTCCCCTTAATATCCATACAAGACCCAAAGGGCCTGGTAATGGATAGGGGGGGGGTTACCCATGCCGTATGTCTCACTGATTTTCATCCATATTGCCGGGACCCAACATTACAAGCCGCAAGCAGTTTTAAATGACTTTTATTCCTTTTAAAAATGTAATTTTGTGCAGGGACTGTTCTAAGCAAGGGAAACACACGCCACTTTACAGGCATACTATAGACACCCCCCAGGTACGATATTTAAAGTAATATTTCACTTTTTTTTTTTTTTCACTTTAAGCATCATTAAAATCACTGCTCCTGAAAAAAATGGCTGTTTTTAAAACTTTTTTTTGCATTGATACATATCCCCTGGGGCAGGACCCGGGTCCCCAAACCCTTTTTACGACAATACCATGCATATTCGCCTTTAAAATTAGCACTTTTGATTTTGAACGTTCGAGTCCCATAGACTTTAATGGGGTTCTAAAGTTTGCGCGAACTTTCGGTCCGTTCGCAGGTTCTGGTGCGAACTGAACCGGGGGGGGGGGGGTGTTCGGCTCATCCCTATTCACAGGTTAGAAAATCAACATTTTCATTATCAATGATTTTGTTTTTTACTGCAATAGTCAAAACATCCTTAATCCTTTTTTTGTACCCTAAATACCGGACATGTATCTAGTTTTCTATAAGTGTTATGCCCCGTACACACAGTCGGATTTTCCGACGGAAAATGTGTGATAGGACCTTGTTGTCGGAAATTCTGACCGTGTGTAGGCTCCATCACACATTTTCCATCGGATTTTCCGACACACAAAGTTTGAGAGCAGGCTATAAAATTTTCCGACAACAAAATCCGTTGTCGGAATTTTCGACCGTGTGTACACAAATCCGACGCACAAAGTGCCACGCATGCAGGGCCGGATTTGCCACAAGGCCACCGAGGCCAGGCCTCGGGGCGGCAGTGGTGTAGGGGCGGCGCCGCTCCTGCAGCGACTTCGCGGCCACCCCCCCTTTCGTGCTGTCTATTATGGGCACCAGTGTCCATAGAAAACATGGCCGCGAGCCGACCACGCAACTGAGCATGCGCCGTTCCGAAGCCGGCCGGGCTCTGGAAAGTTCGTAAGCGCTCGGGCCGGGCGACGCATGCGCAGTAGCGTGGTGGCGCCGCATGGGGCCATTTTTAAAAAATCGAGAGTATCTAGTAATGTCAGCGGTGCGGCGGTGGAGAGAGATGACATCTCTCATTGCCCGCACCGCTGTTCCGCCCTCCTCCTTCTGATGGCAGGCAGCATGGCAAGGGACATCCCAATCTGGTGGCAAGTGACATCCAAATCTGGTGGCAGGGAGCATGGCAAGTGACATCCCCATCTGGTGGCAGGGAGCATGGCAAGTGACATCCCCATCTGGTGGCAGGCATAGTGGCAAGTGACATCCCCATCTGGTGGCAGGCAGCATGGCAAGTGACATCCCCATCTGGTGGCAGGCAGCGTGGCAAGTGACATCCCCATCTGGTGGCAGGCATAGTGGCAAGTGACATCCCCATCTGGTGGCAGGCAGCGTGGCAAGTGACATCCCCATCTGGTGGCAGGCAGCGTGGCAAGTGACATCCCCATCTGGTGGCAGGCAGCGTGGCAAGTGACATCCCCATCTGGTGGCAGGCATAGTGGCAAGTGACATCCCCATCTGGTGGCAGGCAGCGTGGCAAGTGACATCCCCATCTGGTGGCAGGCAGCGTGGCAAGTGACATCCCCATCTGGTGGCAGGCAGCGTGGCAAGTGACATCCCCATCTGGTGGCAGGCAGCATGGCAAGTGATACCCCCATCTGGTGGCAGGCATAGTGGCAAGTGACATCCCCATCTGGTGGCAGGCAGCATGGCAAGTGACATCCCCATCTGGTGGCAGGCAGCGTGGCAAGTGACATCCCCATCTGGTGGCAGGCATAGTGGCAAGTGACATCCCCATCTAGTGGCAGGCAGCGTGGCAAGTGACATCCCCATCTGGTGGCAGGCAGCGTGGCAAGTGACATCCCCATCTGGTGGCAGGCAGCGTGGCAAGTGACATCCCCATCTGGTGGCAGGGAGCATGGCAAGTGACATCCCCATCTGGTGGCAGGCAGCATGGCAAGTGACATCCCCATCTGGTGGCAGGCATAGTGGCAAGTGACATCCCCATCTGGTGGCAGGCATAGTGGCAAGTGACATCCCCATCTGGTGGCAGGCAGCGTGGCAAGTGACATCCCCATCTGGTGGCAGGCAGCGTGGCAAGTGACATCCCCATCTGGTGGCAGGCAGCGTGGCAAGTGACATCCCCATCTGGTGGCAGGCAGCGTGGCAAGTGACATCCCCATCTGGTGGCAGGCAGCGTGGCAAGTGACATCCCCATCTAGTGGCAGGCAGCATGGCAAGTGACATCCCCATCTGGTGGCAGGCAGCATGGCAAGTGACATCTCCATCTGGTGGCAGGCATGGTGGCAAGTGACAAGAGATGGTGGCAAGTGACACGCTCAGGGCTCCCAATGATTCTGCATTATGGTGAGTTGAACTATTTCAGTTTATATTACAATGTAATGATAGAAATAATGTGTTTCAATTATCCTGACACCATAACAACCATGGTGCCGGGGATGATTGAAGCACTAACACCAGCCATTGCCTTGAAAATTTGCCTGTGAAAAATCCTTACCCTTTGCGCGCTTACCCTGAAGTATTTTTAGTCTGTACAATTAAAGCCAGTTATTTTCAGTGTTCTTGTGTATGGAGATGTGTTTTTAATTGATCTATTATACAAGTCATCGATAAAGGACATGGTATGTGTGTGTGTGTGTGTGGGGGGGGGCGGCATTGAAGGACCCGGCCTTGGGGCGGCAAAGGGAGTAAATCCGGGCCTGCACGCATGCTCAGAATAAATAAAGAGATGAAAGCTATTGGCCACTGCCCCGTTTATAGTCCCAACGTACGTGTTTTACGTCACCGCGTTCAGAATGATCGGATTTTCCGACAACTTTGTGTGACCGTGTGTATGCAAAACAAGTTTGAGCCAAGATGCGTCGGAAAAAATCCTAGGATTTTGTTGTCGGAATGTCCGATCAATGTCCGACCGTGTGTACGGGGCATTAGTGTCCCCAAGCTGTATCATCACTTCAGACTCGTACATTGCGGTGTCCATCACAATAGCTACCCCCTTGTCGGACGGTTTGATTGTAATATCGCGCCGAGCCGACAAGGAGTTCAATGCCATCACTTCATCTTTATTCAAATTGTTTGGTGTATGGTCTTTTTTAGTTTTATCACACAAACTTTTTTACATCCTTATCCACCTTTTCAATGAACACCTGAACTGCAGAGCATGAGGTAGGAGGTACCCTAACGTTTTTTGGTTTTAATCCCATATTTTTAATAGACAATGGTAAATATTCCTTAGTTATAGCTGTAGGTAAACCCGAAAAATCAGCTTTAAACCTCAATTGTCTATAAAACCTATAAAGGTCCTCTTTTAAAACAAAATCATTCATTTTTTTTCCTTGGGACAAAAAACTAGTCCCTTATTTACTACATTTAGTTCAGTCCTAGTTAAAGTAATTGAGGATATATTATGTACCACATCATTTTTCACCGTCTCTGGCGATTTTGGCGTCTGGTAATCACACCTCTGGCTGTGTTTTTTCTTTTGATCTTCTACCTTCCCTCCTGGTCTGGACTCGGCTGTAGTTGCAGGTAAAAAAGTAGTGGATACATTTGTTGATGACCCAGTAGATGAAGATGAATTAATTAAACTGTTTCCGTTGTCCTTTCCTATAGGTTTTAGTACGATAATAGTTGGGGTCAGACCAATTATAGACTGGATCATTATTATAGTCTTCACGGTCTCGTTCCAATTTTGTTCGTTTACGCAATTGAATATTTCTATCAAAACTGTCCAATTTATCATGATTCACTTTTTTGAAATTCAATAATTCTTCCTGATTGGAACATCATTCTAGTTGTTTCTCCAACTCCAATCTCCAGAATTCCCTTTATTATGCAGTATCATCCTTTTTCACATATAGTTACATAGTTACATAGTAGGTGAGGTTGAAAAAAGACACACGTCCATCAAGTCCAACCTATGTGTGTGATTATGTGTCAGTATTACATTACATATCCCTGTATGTTGCGGTCATTCAGGTGATTATCTAATAGTTTCTTGAAGCTATCAATGCTCCCTGCTGAGACCACCGCCTGTGGAAGGGAATTCCACATCCTTGCTGCTCTTATAGTAAAGAACCCTCTACGTAGTTTAAGGTTAAACCTCTTTTCTTCTAATTGTAATGAGTGGCCCCGAGTCTTATTAAACTCTCTTCTGCGAAAAAGTTTTATCCCTATTGTGGGGTCACCAGTACAGTATTTGTAAATTCATATCCCCTCTCAAGCGTCTCTTCTCCAGAGAGAATAAGTTCAGCGCTCGCAACCTTTCCTCATAACTAAGATCCTCCAGACCCTTTATTAGCTTTGTTGCCCTTCTTTGTACTCGCTCCATTTCCAGTACATCCTTCCTGAGGACTGGTGCCCAGAACTGGACAGCATACTCCAGGTGCGGCCGGACCAGAGTCTTGTAGAGCGGGAGAATTATCGTTTTATCTCTGGAGTTGATCCCCCTTTTAATGCATGCCAATATTCTGTTTGCTTTATTAGCAGCAGCTTGGCATTGCATGCCATTGCTGAGCCTATCATCTACTAGGACCCCCAGGTCCTTTTCCATCCTAGATTCCCCCAGAGGTTCTCCCCCAGTGTATAGATTGCATTCATATTTTTGCCACCCAAATGCATTATTTTACATTTTTCTACATTGAACCTCATTTGCCATGTAGTCGCCCACCCCATTAATTTGTTCAGGTCTTTTTGCAAGGTTTCCACATCCTGCGGATAAGTTATTGCCCTGCTTAGCTTAGTATCGTCTGCAAATACAGAGATTGAACTGTTTATTCCATCCTCCAGGTCGTTTATAAACAAAATTAATAGGATTGGTCCCAGCACAGAACCCTGGGGAATCCCACTACCCACCCCTGACCATTCTGAGTAATCCCCATTTATGACCACCCACTGAACACGCCCTTGTAGCCAGTTTTCAATCTATGTACTCACCCTATGGTCCATGCCAACGGACCTTATTTTGTACAGTAAAGGTTTATGTGTCAAATGCTTTTGCAAAATCCAGATACACCACGTCTACGGGCCTTCCTTTATCTAGATGGCAACTCACCTCCTCATAGAAGGTTAATAGATTGGTTTGGCAAGAACGATTCTTCATGAATCCATGCTGATTACTGCTAATGATATCGTTCTTATTACTAAAATCTTGTATATAGTCCCCTATCATCCCCTCCAAGAGTTTACATACTATTGATGTTAGGCTAACTGGTCTGTAATTCCCAGGGATGTTTTTCGGGCCCTTTTTAAATATTGGTGCTACATTGGCTTTTCTCCAATCAGCTGGTACCATTCCAGTCAATAGACTGTCTGTAAAAATTAGGAACAACGGTCTGGCAATCACCTGACTGAGTTCCCTAAGTACCCTCGGATGCAAGCCATCTGGTCCCGGTGATTTATTAATGTTAATTTTCTCAAGTCTAATTTTAATTCCGTCCTCTGTTAACCATGGAGGTGCTTCCTGTGTTGTGTCATGAGGATAAACACTGCAGTTTTGGTTACTGAAGCCCCCCGATTCACTCGTGAAGACTGAGGAGAAGAATAAATTCAATACCTTTGCCATCACCCCATCCTTTGTAACCAGATGTCCTTCCTCATTCTTTATAGGGCCAATATGGTCTGTCCTCCCTTTTTTACTGTTTACATACTTAAAGAATTTCTTGGGATTTTTTTTGCTCTCCTCCGCTATGTGTCTTTCATGTTCTATCTTAGCCGTCCTAATTGCACCCTTACATTTCTTATTGCATTCTTTATAAAGTCTGAATGCTGAGGATGATCCCTCAACCTAGTATTTTTTGAAGGCCTTCTCCTTTGCTTTTATATGCATTTTTACATTGGAGTTAAGCCATCCAGGATTTTTGTTCGCTCTTTTAAATTTATTACCCAATGGGATACATTGGCTAATGCCCTTATTTAATATGCTCTTAAAGCAAACCCATCTCTCCTCTGTATTCTTTGTTTCTAATATTTTATCCCAATTTATGCCTTTTAGCAAGGTTTGTAGTTTAGGGAAGTTGGCTCTTTTGAAATTCAGTGTCTTTGTGTTCCCTTCATGTTTCCTATTTGTGTGATTTATACTGAAACTAATTGACCTGTGATCGCTGTTACCTAAATTGCCCCGTATTTCCACATCTGTGATCAGGTCTGTATTGTTGGTAATCAGTAGATCCAGTAATGTTTTATTTCTAGTTGGTGCGTCTACCATCTGACCCATAAAATTGTCCTGCAAGACATTAAGGAACTGGCGAGCCTTAAATAAATGCGCGGTTCCCTCCGCCCAGTCTATGTCTGGATAATTAAAATCCCCCATTATGATAACACTTCCCATCCTTGCTGCTAATCCAATTTGTGATAGGAGATCCGTCTCCACTTCCTCCCTCAGGTTAGGGGGCCTATAGCATACTCCCAGTATTATTTTCCTCTTAGCTTCATCCCTTTGGAGCTCTACCCATAAGGATTCCACCTCCTCTCTAGCTCCCTCAGTGATGTCATCTCTCACATTCGCTTGTACATTATTCTTGATATATAGGCATACCCCTCCCCCTTTTTTACCCTCTCTATCCTTGCGGTATAGGGTATACCCTTGAATGTTTGCCAGCCAATCATGAGAGCTGTTGAACCAGGTCTCTGAAATTCCCACAAAATCCAAATCCTCCTTGTACAACAGTATCTCTAGTTCACCCATCATGTCCGCCATGCTCCGGTCGCATATTGTCCTCATATTGGGTGTTTCAAAATTGCAACTAGGACTTGCTACTATACTCACCTTGTGTTTTTGTGCTTTGGTTAACCTACCACTAATGCCCCCAATACTACCCTCTGGAATATCTTCTGCGCTGGCTATCACTGTCTCTGGACCCTCCCCCCCATCGCCTAGTTTAAAAACCCCTCTAACTTTTTGGCCATCTTCATTCCCAGCAGATCTGCACCCTCCTCATTTAGGTGCAGTCCGTCCCTTCTATAGTACCAGTTACCGACTGAGAAGTCGGCCCAGTCCTCCAGGAACCCAAACCCCTCCTTACTACACCAGCTCTTCAGCCACCTGTTTGCTTCCCTAATCTCCCTCTGCCTTTCTGGTGTGGCTCGATGTACCGGTAGTATTCCTGAGAATACTACCTTGGAGGTCCTTTTCCTCAATTTAGCACCTAAGTCCCTAAAATCGTTCTTTAGGACACTCCATCTGCCTCTGACTTTGTCATTGGTGCCAAATCTCTAAAATAATTAAAAAGCATTGGAACCTACTCAGAACCAGCTACCCTATGGTTCACGAATTTTGGAGTCCTCCTATGTAATCTTACAGGAAGGGCAAAACAATACGCGATCGATTAATAAAATTTGATCAATTTTCATCAACAGTACCGAAAACAATGTTTTTGGGACCAAAAAATCTAGGTTCATATCCCTGTTTATCATGCATTCAATGCAATTCTATGATTAAGGGCAAATTTTTCACACACCCCCATAAAGGTTTTACCATCCCTATTAGGGGACACTACACATGTAAATCATCGTTTGTAGTATATGTCATCAAGTGTCCATGTGGATTAGTTTACATTGGTGAAACTACACAGAAAGTGAAGGATACAATAGCAAGGCACAAATACTCAATTAGGGATAAATTGACACAACTACCACTCGCTAGACACTTTGTAGAATTTGGACATAGTGTGTCACAATTAAAATATATGGTCCTGGAAGGGACTGAAAGAAACAGAAGAGGGGGAGATCGTGAATTAGGCCTTAGAAAAAGAGAGGTACACTGGATCAGTTTTCTTAATGCAATTGCTCCACATGGTTTAAACGTGAATCTAGATCTTTATTTGTTTGTTTAAATATATAAACATCTTAAGAAAACAGTATTTTTCTGGTTGAGTGTTGATCGAATAGATTTTTATGTCTATTTATTGAAGATATGTTTTTTGATATACACATGTGTATATATATCTTTCAGATTTGATAATAGGATGAACTGCAAGAGGATAATGAGATTATCGGTCGTTTGATTAGCTATTTTCTGTGTCTATGGTATAAAAACTAGTACTTGTAACATTAATTGAATTGAAGTTGAGAATAATTAACCATATTGATTCCATGTGTGATACCTGTGAATACGTATAAAGTAAATGATTGTGGTTAAAACCTTCAGATGTGTTCTGACTGATCTAAGGAAGGGCGTGAGCAAACCAGCCCAAAATGTATCCAAAGATTTGATGAAATAAAGCAACAAATTTTTAAGTTCAGCAACCTCTTGAACTTTATTCTTATATCTACAGTATCTCACAAAAGTGAGTACACCCCTCCAATTTTTGTAAATATTTTATTCTATCTTTTCATGTGACAACACTGAAGAAATGACACTTTGCTACACAATATAAAGTAGTGAGTGTACAGCTTGTATAACAGTGTAGATTTGCTGTCCCCTCAAAATAACTCAACACACAGCCATTAATGTCTAAACCGCTGACAACAAAAGTGAGTACACCCCTGAAGTAATTGGCCACAATTAGCCATTTTCCCTCCCTGGTGTCACGTGACTCGTTAGTGTTACAAGGTCTTAGGTGTGAATGGGGAGTAGGTGTGTTAAATTTGGTGTTATCGCTCTCACTCTCTCTCATACTGGTCACTGGAAGTTCAACATGGCACCTCATGGCAAAGAACTCTCTGAGGATCTGAGAAAAATAATTGTTGCTCTACATCAAGATGGCCTAGGCTATAAGAAGATTGCCAAGACCCTGAAACTGAGCTGCAGCACGTTGGCCAAGACCAAAACAGGACAGGACAGGTTTCACTCAGAACAGACCTCGCCATGGTCGACCAAAGAATTTGAGTGCACGTGCTCAGCGTCATATCCAGAGGTTGTCTTTTGGAAATAGATGTATAGTATGAGTGCTGCCAGCATTGCTGCAGAGGTTGAAGGGGAGGGAGGTCAGCCTGTCAGTGCTCAGACCGTACGCCGCACACTGCATCAAATTGGTCTGCATGGCTGTCGTCCCAGAAGGAAGCCTCTTCTAAAGATGATGCACAAGAAAGCCCGCAAACAGTTTGCTGAAGACAAGCAGACTAAGGACATGGATTACTGGAACCACGTCCTGTGATCTGATGAGACCAAGATAAACCTATTTGGTGCAGATGGCGTCAAGCGTGTGTGGCGGCAACAAGGCGAGGAGTACAAAGACAAGTGTGTCTTGCCTACAGTCAAGCATGGTGGTGGGAGTGTCATGGTCTGGGGCTTCATGAGTGCTGCCGGCACTGGGGAGCTACAGTTCATTGAGGGAACCATGAATGCCAACATGTACTGTGACATACTAAAGGAGAGCATGATCCCCTCCCTTCGGAGACTGGGCCGCAGGGCAGTATTTCAACATAATGACCCCAAACACACCTCCAAGATGACCACTGCCTTGCTAAAGCTGAGGGTAAAGGTGATGGACTGGCCAAGCATGTCTCCAGACCTAAACAATATTGAGCATCAGTGGGGCATCCTCAAACAGAAGGTGGAGGAGCGCAAGGTCTCTAACATCCACCAGCTCCGTGATGTCATCATGGAGGAGTGGAAGAGGACTCCAGTGGCAACCTGTGAAGCTCTGGTGAACTCCATGCCCAAGAGGGTTAAGGCAGGGCTGGAAAATAATGGGGGTTACACAAAATATTGACACTTTGGGCCCAATTTGGACATTTTCACTTACTTGGGTACTCACTTTTGTTGCCAGTGGTTTGGACCTTAATGGCTGTGTGTTGAGTTATTTTGAGGGGACATCAAATTTACACTGTTATACAAGCTGTACACTAACTACTTTACATTGTAGCAAAGTGTAATTTCTTCAGTGCTGTCACATGAAAAGATCTAATAAAATATTTACAAAAATGTGAGGGGTGTACTCACTTTTGTGAGATACTGTGTGTATGTATATACGTGTGTGTGTATATGTATATGTGTGTGTATATATATATATATATATATATATATATATGTGTGTGTGTGTGTGTGTGTGTGTGTGTGTGTGTGTGTGTGTGTGTGTGTGTGTGTATGTGTATATATATATATATACACACATATACATATTCACACTCACACACTATCTCTCTATCATCTTCCGAAATTCAAATTTTGTATAGCATGAGTTCAAATTTGAATAGAACTGATTGGAATAGAAAATAATTGAATTGAAAAACAATAGAATAAAATATAATATATATTATGTTTTATTCTGTTCTATTGTTTTTCTATTCTATTTTAGTTTCCATTGTTTTGCATTCTTTTCCAATCTATTCTCGAATTTGAATTTATACTACTCGAAATTTGAATTCTGGAAGACGGTCATATTCTATTTTATGACATTCTATTAAATACTATTCTATTCTTTACAATTCTTTATTTTTATTCTATTGCTTTATTATTTTATATTCTATTTTATAGTATTATTTTTTTAGAAAATTGATTTCTATTTTTTTCAAATTCGATTTGAATTTCGTCCGCTTTTTTTTCAAATCGTTATTTCAGATTTGTTTAAATTCGTTACTATTGTAATTCGGATGCATCCGAATTTCCGAATAATGAAAAATTTGTCCGAATTTTGATTTGGAACAAAACGCAATGTACATGTCTATTGCATTGATCCAACCCCATAACACCTTCATGATGCAGTTGCTGCACCATATTCTGACCAGAAATGTATTTGTCTTTGATGGATCCCACTACCTCCAGGTGCAGGGGGCTGCAATGGGGACTTGCTGTGCCCCATCGTATGCCAACCTGTACCTGGGGGGGGGGGGTGTGGGAGTGTACTCTGATCACTGATGAATACTTGTCTGTTTGTCTGTCCAGCATTTAATGCTGGTACAGATACATAGACGATGTGTTCATGGTGTGGAACTCCAGTGAAACTGACCTGCTGGTGTTCATGGAAAAACGATTATAAATATAATCTAAATGATTATAATCTTAAATTCACCATGCAATGTGATACATGATCAATATCATTCTTGGATGTGAATATCTTTAAACAAGGGCATGGATCACTGGGCACCTCGCTGTATAAGAAACCCACTGCGGGAAATACTGTACTTCATGCTTCCAGTGCCCACCCCCTACCACTGGTTAGAAGCATACCCTACTCACAGTACCACCGCGAAGAGCATTTCCTGATGGGATCCAAATCGCTAAGAGCAAGGCTGCTTGAAAGAGGTTATACAAAAACTACTTTAAAAAAAGCATACAATAAAGCATGTCTTAAAAGTAGGCATGAACTATTATTTGATACTAAAATTAAAAAACAGATGCTGTGAGGATTGTCACTGCATACTCAAATAATCATAGCATGGTGAAGGAAATATTGGATAGACACTGGCATCTTCTGACCGGTGACCCTATCCTGAGGAAATATATCGAGGACCATCCCCAGATCACTTGTAAGAATTCTGGATCCCTCAAGGATCGTTTAGTCCATAGTCATTTCCATTAACCTCCGATGTCAACCGAACAAATGAAGGGCATGCATCAATGTGGTAGTTGCGAGTATTGCAGGTGGATTCTAGAAGGTGTATCCTTCAGTCTTCCAAATGGGAATACACATAGAATTGATTATTATTAGACATGTGCAATTAGTTTAGTCCCGAATTCGGAATTTCAGAGATTCGGAATTTCGGAATTTCTGAATTTGAGAGATTCGGAATTTGAGAGATTCGGAATTTCAGAATATCAGAGATTCAGAATTTTGGAAATTTGAAAATTTAAAAATAAGAATGAAAATTTGAAAATCTGAAATAATAACTAACTGATAATAACTATTAAATTATAGATATTGGAATTTCCTTTTAAATTTGGCAGTTAGTGAACGTAACGAGTATGAATTTATCTGAAGTTACGAATTATCTGAAATAACGAATGCCGTACCTAAACGAATGGAACGTAACAATCTAATAATAATAAATAACAATAATAAAAACTTTTTATTTATTATTAATTTGTTCCACTCCATTTGTTTAGATGCGGCATTCGTTAATTCGGATAACTTCAGATAAATTTGTATTCGTTATGTTCACAAACAGACAAATTTGAAAGGAAATTCCAATATCTATAATTTAATAGTTAGTTATTAGTTAGTTATTATTTTGAATTTTACTGATTTTCTTTCTTTTTTCGAATTTCCAAAAAAGCAAAAAAACTAATTTTTTGTTAGTGCACATGTCTTATTAGTTGATTACCGAATAAAATGTGTAATAAATATATATATATATTGTACTCTGTAAATGTGGATCATTTTATGTCGGAAAGACATTCAGAAATTTTTGGAAGAGAATTTATGATCACATTTACTATATTAGAAATAATCTATTGGGAGACATGTTGCCCTTCAGCATAAGCATGACACATCAATGGTTCAGTTTACAGTTTTAAAAAGGATCATCGAAGACCCAAGAGGAAGAAATGTGGACAAAATTATTACTGCGGGAGGCTAAATGGATTTTTAAATGAAATGCTACTAGCCCACCAGGCCTCAATGAGGCCCTGAGTTATAAACCATTCCTAGGATAACACGGGTGGCTCTTCAGGACAAGCAATATATTTCTATACCAATTATATGAAGATCATCTCACACTATGACAGGGTCACACCGTGTTTATGTTTATATCTATATGTGTTATGATATGTTCTACTTTTTCAAACCAATGAACTGAACCGTGAGCTATATATAAAATTATGTATTTAACTCATTGTTCATGAGAATTTCTTTTCTGGAATTAATGATATGAAACAACTGTTTCTGGAGGGTTTGGATGTAAGTGCAGCATTCGGAAATTCTTATTGTATTTATGGTATGAGATGACTTCTCTCATGCGCTATTGCAAATCTCTATTCTGTGTGCACACTACAGTGACATGCCATGGAGTTTTTGGTATGCGGTTTTGATCAGTGTTTTTTTCTCTATATATGCAAAGGGGACCCCCTGCATGGTTAACATCTGGGAGCAGGAAGGCTCATATGTGGCCCCTGCCTGTCCATGGTGGTAGTGTTGTGGGGGGTTGGAGTAGGGGGAATACCCCTTTGCTTGTACTATATGTATTTCAACATTAAATAGGTACGCTTTTTTATTGGTTGATTATTATGTATATGTTTGATCTAGCCTCCCTATACTTTGCCTTTGTGGTGGTCCAGTAACTCTAATAGGGTAATAGTCTATTTGCTACATGAGGTTTGTTGAAGAATGATTGCTATTGCCTGATGGTTATCGCTCCACTGTCCTAATACCTGCCTTCTCGCTACTGCGCATGCGCACAGTTCCAGGTTAAAGCAGGCTCCGATTACCGTACAGGACACATGCACGATACATTACGGCCCTGTAATTGTAAGGGTTTCCTGGATGTCCAACATGGAGAGCCGTCTCTCCTGGACGACCCCTTGCTTCCCTTTCACCATTGATTCTTATTAAATTATTTTATTGGCTGATTTGGTGCCACGGTTTGCCCTTTATAAATGCTGGCTGTGGATTTTGGTAGCAATGGACGCTATGGTATTGTTCAGGGGAAGCATTGTTAGGTGAGTCTTTGTGATTTATCCATGTTGATGGAGACTTTTTTCAGCGCTTTTGAGATTTTTGATTGAAGCCTATTGGCATCTATGTATGTATTCTTTAGATCATCTGGCTGAAACAGTTGGTATTGGACGTGGAGAGGACTGGTGGCTATACACTATATGAATCTCTGAATGTTGTCCTGTTGGTAAGTTTTCAGGTTGTTGTTGTTCACAATGGAACTGTTTCATACTTTGTAATTATAGGTTGGGTGATTTGCATGATTTATCTGACAATACATCATGATCTGTTTCTAGACTCTACTACATACAATATCTGTGAGGGTATATAGAGCTCTAGCATAAAATCTCACTGCTGACTTTTCATCCTGATACCATTAAGGTATTTAAGGTTTATTTGACTCTATTCATTGTGAATACTAGGAAAGTGGCCCGCCCACCATCTGAAATACTGATTATGCTATTTATCTCAGATTCTCTAGGGGTTCAAATTCTAATACAAAAGATTAGAATAGAATAGAAAATGGCATAGAAAAGCAATAGAACAGAAAAAAACAAATATATATGTATTTTATTTTCTGTTCTATTGTTTTTCTATGCTATTCTTTTCTATTCTAATCTTTTCTATTCAAATTTGATTTCATACTATCCGAAATTCGAATTTCGGAAAATGGTTATATATAGTTTACTTTTTCAAATTCTGTAGATTTATTTATTTTTTTTCGAATTTGATCGAAGTTTTTCCAATTCGGTCAAATTTTTTTCGAATTCGAATCCAAAACGAAAGAATCCCAAAAACGAATACAACTAATTTGACTAAACAAATTTAGTTAAATAACAAATCGAAACTAAACAAATTTTTTCATCCTGGACATCTCTATCCCAGCCAATGGGCAGGGGTTTTCTTAACCACTTCAGCCCCGGAAGGATTTGCCTCCTTCCTGACCAAGCCCTTTTTTGCAATACAGCACTGCGTCACTTTAACTGACAATTGCACGGTCGTGCGACGTTGTACCCAAACAAAAAATTGTTGTGTTTTTTTTCCCCCTAACAAATAGAGCTTTCTTTTGGTGGTATAACACTATTTTGGGACCATTGGCATTCATACAGAGATCAGTGCTATAAAAATGCACTGATTACTGTGTAAATGTCACTGGCAGGAAAGGGGTTAAACACTAGGGGGCGAACAAGGAGTTAACTGTGTTCCCTCAGCATGTTCTAACTGTAGCGGGGATGGGCTCACTAGAACATGACAGATCACTGCTCCTGATCACTGGTAGCAGTAGATTCCTGTCTTGTTGCTAGACAGAACAGGGAAATGCCTTGTTTACATAGGAATCTGCCCGTTCTGCCTCTTCTGCCCACTAGCTGCGGATGACGCAGCGACATACGGGTACGTTGTATTGCGCATCTGTGCCACTTTGCCGACGTATATCAGTGTGAGCCATTCGGCAAGTGGTTAAATACCTTGGCCTGTTGAGAAAACCTATATATTTGGGTGGATTCAGGTGATCACTGTTATGAGCCACCAGGACGGCTGTCTGGGTGGACGTGTGTTGTATTGCCAGAGATTAGGCCTATCCTGGGCACATCTGGCTACTAGGCTGTCTGAGGGCCTATTCAGAAGCAAGAGAGCAGCAGAGGGTTGGGACTCTGACTTGCAGTCCAACCAGAAGTGACGTTTCTGCCGGCCAGAGAACCTGTTGTGGTCGGAGGTAGAGGAAGCTGTCGCCACTAGGAGGCCAATCACCTTATTACCAGGGACCACAGTCAGTAGCTGAAGCAAGTACCAGAGCAGCATTCTCACAAACCGGGGACGGTGAATAATCTGGAAACTTCTGTGGGTATCAAGCCAGGGACCCAGTCAGCGGAGGTGACGCTTGCAGAGCAGCCTTGTGTGTCAAGCCAGGGGCCGAGCAGGCAAGTGGGGTGAAGCTTGAGAAGTATCTTGAGTGCCAAGCTAGGGACCCAGCAGAGAGGCGGGGTGAGGCTTGAGGAAGATACCACTGTGAAGATTGGAGGAGCTCAAGGGATTCAGTGGCAGTGAATCATCAAGTCTAGTGAGAGACTGGGAGCTCAGTGGGCTGAAGAACTACAAGAATTGATTGTAGTGGAAGTGAAGGAACTGTTAAACATGTGTTAGGAACTGTTAAAGACTGTTGCCATAGGAGACAGCGATTCTACACTTGCAGGTGTGGCGTCTTGCTGGATACCTTTCCCTGCATTGCTGTCCTCCTGTTGAAGTTTTGGAGTCTGACAATTAACCATCCAACTACCTAAGGGTGTCCTGGCCTTAACCCTCTTTCCAAAAGTTCTGTTAAGAGAAATAAAATGTCTTTTGTATTCAAGAAGTGTCTGGTGCCCAATGGCTCTAACTACTTTGCACCCACTATGCCTCACAACCCACCATATACAGAAGGATGTCAACTATTTCTGGCCCTGGAGGTTCTCATTAGACCAAAGGAGGCCGGAGACCTTGCTACACCTGCAAAGTTAGGGCCACAGTCTGGGGAGGGACATTTCCCATAACTCCCCAAAAAAGGGGCTAGAAACCTCTGATTTACCATTCTGCCAGTTTTCAATGCCACGCATTCTATTTTTTCTTGTTTTATTGCAAGTTAACTCTGAAGAAAATAGGAATAAAAGAATGTACTAAAATACAGAAATTCTCTGAAAACTTGGTTGTCTTGAGCTTGATTTGGACAGGTTCAGGTGGGTCAAAACCAGTCGTCATCACCTTATATTGAACATGACTATCTGTAAAACAGAACAATGTGTATATATTAGGAAACTATGTTTTTCCAACAGGATGAAATCAATAAATTAGGTTGAAAGCCAGTCATTAAAATCTCAAGTATGCATTACCATATTAATATAATTTCAAAAAGTGTTTTGAATATATATAAATCTTCAGCTTTCATTATGGAATTTCTGGTGATCCTGACACCATTTCCTTTATAGGGTGACAACTGTAACTTTCATTTGTGCTCTGTGTTGTCACCCTGTCACATGCACCCGTGGTACATGTACAACAAGCAGCTGTGCTGACACAACCCACTGTTGTCACTATCAGGACAGTTCAGAGCCATGACATGCAGCCGATGCCGGAGCGGGTGCATGTAGACAGGAAATGGCCTACATTTTTTGGGAGGTTCAGGAGCACCGAGAGTGCAACAAAGAATGTAAAAAATGAAAACCAGTCTTATTTAAAAGTTTGCAATAGTTTTTTTTTATATACAGTACTTTATATTGTCCAATTAGAGTCTATTTTTGTATAGTACTTAAATATGTTCAAGTATATTTCTATAGTATATAAATATTAGATAAAACTAATATTGCATATTAAATGTATTTTATAAAGAAAAAATAAAGTATTTTACATTTTTAGAAAACCGATTATGTATCCTCCTACTGCTGAAACAACTTTTCTAAAAGTAATCCATGACATAGAACACGTGCCATGTGGCCCTCGCACCCAGGGCTTTTTTTCAGCCAGGACGTGGTGGAACTCTGTTCTGTCACCTCCAGTTCTCGCCCTCTACTCATGCACTCACAGTGGGGACGAGGGAGATGCAGGTGCATTGTGGGATGGGGCATTATGTGCTAAGCTGCTCTGTGATCTCCATCTGTGCCTGGGTGCACAGACACTGACCAATGACCTCCCTGCAAGTGGGAATGGCAGAACCGCCTACACTGCCAGGAAGTACTAGAGCTGGTCCGGGAAGGTGAGATGCGAGGAGCTTTTGGGGGTGGGGGGGGGGAGATGTGTGAGGTCAGAACTGAGGAGAGGTGGACAGCCTGTGAAAGAGTTGAACCCTGCATACTGCATAGCACACCCATAAACCCCACAATCTGACTGTAGTGCACTCCTCAACCCTGCACTCTGTACACAGCGCACTCCTGAACTCTGCATTCTGTACCTAGCATATCCCTGAACTCTGCACTCTGTGCATAGGGTACTCCTGAACACTGCACTCTGTGCACAGGGCACCCCTGAACTCTGCACATAGCACACTCCCGGTATTCCCCCTTTAAGATACTCCTACTGTTCAATGCAGTTTGGGGGGTGTGGTTGCGCTCCTGCACCTATTCTCGGAGTACATTTATACAATCTTACAGATACAATTGGCCCTTTGAGGGCAACCATAATGCTTATGTGGCCCACAAATGATATTGAGTTGGACATCTCTGGCTTAGAAGATGGGCAGCTTGCTCACCAAGTCATGACTTTGCGATATCTATCCATCTTTAAAGCTTTAATGTTAGTTCAACAGCTAGTTCCCCAACATTGGATGTTCTAGGATATAACTGAGGCACAGTGGGTACCTGATGGCAGCTTAACTTGAATGAATGAAACATGATCTATGAATGGACATTCACCTGTCCTCTTTAGAGCAGCCTTTTTCACCAGGGTACTCAGGCACCCTGGGGTGCCTTAAGGTTTCTTCAGGGGTGCCTTGGCAAAATGCCTAAAAATTTCCCAAAAATTGTATACAAGCCAGCAGGTAGACGAAGCCTAGCTTTTAGTTACACAAAGCCACAGGTTTTCATTATGCACCATTATCACCTTCTAGCCACCGTCATCCTAACAACCAATGACTTCATCAGTTGATAAGGAGGATGTCGGTCACCTACACGGCATCCTTGTTTGACCCTCCTGTGCCCCTCTCTTTTAGCACTGAGGTCACAATAGCTGACTAATGTGGAGAAATTGAGGTAGAAGAGAAACATTGGAATATTAGTCAGTACCAGTGAGCAAAAGTGTATTTGTTTTGGAAGCATAACTGGCTGTAGTACGGCTATTATGAATAGAGGAGCTGGGTGGAAAAGCTGGTCATTATTGGTCTCTCTTGAGGAGAGCCTTTTATAGCCATCTAATTGTTAACCCTCACCACACTGGAAGATAATGGCGGCGGGGGTGGGTGGGGCATGGTCGGAGAAGTATTTATACTAAAAGAAGAGAAATCAGCCCAAGGGACACATCCTACTAACTGAATTATGTCCCTTGTGTTGATCTGTTTTTTTTTTTATTATTTTAACTACACTTGGGCTTTAAATATGTTTTTTTTATTTTATTGCCACCTAGTGATCTGGCCAGTAAGTCTGTTATTTTCAACTTCCTTTAAAGCCCCATTCACACGGTGTTTACTTGTGTGCCCGAGCAGGGCCATGTTTTGGATGCACAGGTGTTACATGCATCTGTGTACTGGCAGTCCCACAGATGTCTTTTGGAACACACACAGCTGCACAGACACAGCCACTGTGTCCCAATGTGACATCCATTCAGGTGCCCGGCCCTGAACGCATCCAAGGTTCTGATCTTGCTAATGTACAGTGACCTAAAAGTTATTTCAAGGGTTCCTTTGGAGTTGCAAGGTTGAGAAAGGCGATCTACACAAGCAAAAACAGTATAACATGTTACAAACACATCGCAAGGGATTTACTAAAATTGGAGTGGGCATAATCTGGTGCAGCTCTGCATAGAAACCAATCGGCTTTGAGATTTAATTGTAAAAGCTTAATTGACTACAGCAAACAAACAAATACTCTTGTGCACAAGTGTGTTGATCAGGTGATCTAGAGTTCCATATGGATAATGTCTCAGGCCTTGCTGCCCTCCAGGATAGGGATATCCTAGCAGTCAAACAAGAAAAAAGAAAGAGGGCGCACCAGCCTTGTGCATTGCTTTGATAAGTTTAATAAAAGAGTGAATTAAAAACTACACAAACGTGTGAAGGAAAACCGCAATGTAAAAGCCTTAATCGGTCTGGTATCAACAGTCTCCAGGTGATAAAGGAGAGGACACGAAAACCACTGCTGACTGATGCATTTCGAAGGCATACCTTCTTCCTCAGAGCCTACTTAATTGAATAAGCTGAAGTTAGAAGCTGATTGGCTACCATGCACAGCTGCACCAAATTCTGAGTGCTCCAGTTTTAATAAATCTCCCCCATTGTCATTTCCGAAGTTACACAGTAATTTCTCTGTACAGTCTTGTGGCTTCTTTGACTTTGAGAGCTGTATACGGTAATGAAAGTTTTTTTCCATATATAGCATAATATATAAACATGGCATAAACTCACTTGCAGGTTGGCAGCTCTGGTGACCATACATAATTAAAGCTAATGTAATACCAAGTTCTTTCCTTATTGCATGTGCTCTGGCTTCCTCCTTGAAGTCTATAGCCGCTATCACACATGATTTCAACTACATCTGAAGTAGAGAATCCATGACCATCAATTTCAGAATCATAACGGATGCCATTTTTCTGAGTTATACGCCCATTGGCAATTTTTGGTGAACTGCAGCCTTCTTCTACAAAAAATAAGAAAATATTATTATGTAAACCCTAAAAATTAACTTCTCTTATTTGCTCCTTTTTGATCTACTAAATATACCATTAAAAGCTTTTTATTTTAGCTATGCGACAAGTGCGAAAAAAAAAAATTCATGTTCATCCTGACAGAGATCTAGTGAGCTCCCAATAATATCCTGTATGCTCTGATCCTGATTTACCAAGGGAGTAGGGTATGTTCATTATTCCAAACATTGCAAAAAAAAAAAAACTACCCGATCCTGTGTAAGGTAAATTTAAGAACATAAAATAGGCTTTTTGCTTGCGCATGTTTGGATGATTGAAGTTAGCACAACTTCAGCTCCTTTATTCAATTAAGTGAAATTTCACTTTGCAAAGAGAATATTAATGCAGTTGACACTGACTTCATCATTCAGTGCAAGCAAAAATCTTTTTATTTATTTTTTTATTGTGTTTTTTTTATTTGTTAGCGCATGTTTGAATACTCGTTGCAAATTAAATTTTCACTTTGTTTCACGACATTCACTAAAATAAGGAAAAGTTCCCTTTGACAGTGGATATTCTCTATTCCTTTAGTAAAGCAACCTCATTGCGAGCTTATGATCATTGTGACCCCTTGCATAGACGTGAATATGATTTGATCATTAAGACTCATGATCATATTCACAAAGTAGAAAAGGAGACGCTGTCTCACCTCAGCTATCAAAGCTCACCTTCACCTTTTCCCACTTCTCCTCCCCCATGTCTCGCCACTCCCTGAAGCCCCACCTATGGTCACTATTTTTCCAAATCATAGAGTACATGCCCTAAATCCAGCTGTTTTCTGGCTGGTCAAGTCATATGTCCTTCCTCTGGTTCTCCAGCACAGATGGAAGGCAATCTTTATTTCTGCATAGAACTATGCAACAGTACTGTAACCCCTGTTGATGTCATGACCCCAGAGTGGAGCAACCATAATGGCTTAGACTTCCAGGAAGTGGATGGATTGACACATGGTGTCATTCAACCCAGAAGAGGACCAGCGCTGGACCATAGTGCAGTGCATCTAAGGTATAGAGCCAGACAGGAGGTATGCATTTGTGTTTTTTTTTTAATTAAAATCTATTTAAAAACATGCTGGGCAATAGATTTTGTGTTATTTCAGAGGCAGAGTTGGGTTTTAAATGCTAAGCCAGTATTGGTTAATTCTAGAGGCAGCAAATCATGTGTATCTTCATCCCACCTACTTGACCTGGCTAAAGCTGGCTATACAATAGTAGATTTTCAAATAAAAATTTGTACAAAATTTGTATGGAAATTGTCAGTTGGCTCAATAGCTTGACGAATGGTCTTCAAAAGTAATTCAAAATTATTTGCTTTTACCATTCGATTTTGAAATTAATGAACTCTGCAGAATGAAAATTGAATCAATATTCTTAAAAGGGAATAATTTCAAGTGAAATTCTACTAGTGTATAGCAAGCTTTTATGTTAGGACAGGCAGGGATAGGCAACATTACTCATGTCTCACGCAGACGGAGACAGCCATATACCTCTGTAGGTACACGACAGGAATACTGGTGAGAGACATCATCCACCTCCCACCCTTACATAACTTACGACCCTCTGGCTCCCTAGGATGAATGCAGCCTGCAGCTCCCCTATACAACTTTGGAGTCAGGTACATTCGACAGACCCACATTAAAAAAGAATAAAAGAAAAAATATTTTCGCTACACCTCATAGAGCGCTTGGATGTGGACTGGTATGGAGCTAAGGAGAACTGATTATTCATCACATGTTATATCTCCCAACTAGCCACTCCTCTCTATGTATGCATATGCTGGTCTACCTGTTTACACAGACTGTGCTCCGGTTCTCAAGGCTCTGATGAAGAGGTTACCCTCGAAACGCGTCAGCCTATTTCTAACTACTTGCCTTTACATGGGCATGTTCCACTTTTAACCTTTTAAGTGCATATTTTGTAACCTATTTTTACGAAACGTAGTGTATGTATATTTCTTACATGTATGTATTCCATTGTACATGAATAAACTAAATGTTTTTTGATGTAAGCGTTTGATCACACGCCTTTCATCCACCCTTCCCACACAGTCTCCTCCAGACCACCCCTGGTCAGTTTAGGCAGCGGGAAACATTTGACTATCTTCTCCAGTTTTGTCTTTGTAACAGTACTACCAATTTACACCAACAACGCCTTCACGAGCGCAGGAGTAATTCTTTTCTGTCTAGGGATAGGCAACAGCAGAATTGAAGAGCCTTTTTGAAATACATAAAAGACAAGCTAATCTGCCAGCTTGGCCACATTTTCATAAGGTTCCAGGTTAAGCAAAAACAGCATAATCTGCATCCTTCCTGGCATCTCCTGACTTGGTTCATTCATCTTTATTTAACAAAAAAAAAAAAAAAAAAGAAGAAAAAAAACTACGCTAATGTGAATAAATATCAAAAATAATAATTCATCCAAGCCGCAACTCTTCTGTAAGATATGTACAGTAGCAAATCAATTTAAACTAGAGTCGCGCTGGCACAATCCTGATAATCAGTGAAAAATTCATATGATAAAGATTTCATATAATAAAAAATTCCATATAATAACCAGTCCACAAGTGTAGAAATAAATTGATAATTGATTTAATATCAACAACATCCACTACCATAACTGTAAGATATCTTCCTGTGATATCACCACCAAGTGCCAAAATGCTTGCTTACCAGCTGCTGTTAACCCCGTGTTATTGGAGGTCAGACACGCTTTGGCTTAATACCCAGCCTGTGCCTTTACACGCCTATGAGTCCTCTTGGGTGCCTATTTCGATCCACCTGGTAGAGTTGTCATGAGTTCACGGGTCTGTTTCCCAATGTGGTGCAAAATTTGTGACCCTTTAACATCCACTTCCTTCACTCAGCAGTACTGTCACCAAGTGTCAGTCTAGACAGCACAGAAGGAGTGGAAATCTCTAGCCTTTAGGGCAAGCTCAACCTAAATGATACACTTTGAGAACTGCCCAGTGCCAGAGAAAGGTGAAGAGGATTCTGCTTGCCACATGACCAAAAAAGAAGCTGAAAAAAATCCAGTGAGATATGCAACACAGACCCGTAAACTCATGACATTGCTACCGGGAGGATCGATGTAGGCACCCAAGAGGACTCATAGGCGTGTGAAGGCCCAGGCTGGGTATTAAGCCAAAGCGTGTTTGACCTCGAATAACAGGGGGTCAACAACAGCTGGTAAGCAAGCATTTTGGCTCTTGGTGGTAGTGATATCACTGGAGGATTTCTTCCAGTTATGGTTGTGGATGTCATTGATATTCAATCAATTTCTTTTTAAACATGTTGACTCTTTTATTATATGGAATTTGTTATTATATGAAATTTTTATCATATGAATTTTTCACTGATCATCAGGATTGTGTTTGCGCGTCTCTAGTTTAACCACTTCAATACCGCCCATAGTCATATGATGTCCGCAGGAGGGATCTCCCATCCTGGGCGGGCATCATATGACGTCCTGGGCTTCCCGGCTGTCTAGGCACGTGCGCAGGGCAGGGACGTGGACAGAGCAGGGACGTGGATCTGTGTGTGTAAACACACAGATCTACGTCCTGTCAGGTGAGAGGAGACCAATCATGTGTTCCCAGTACAGAGGAACACCGATCGGTCTCTTTCCCTTGTAAGTCCCCTTCCCCTACAGTTAGAATCACTCCCTAGGTAACACAGTTAACCCCTTGATTGTCCCCTAGTGTTAACCCCTTCCCTGCCAGTGACATTTATACATTAATCAGTGCATTTTTATAGCACTGATCGCTGTATAAATGTGAATGGTCCCAAAATGGTGTCAAAAGTATCCGATATGTGCGCAATGTCACAGTCACGATAAAAGTCGCAGACCGCCGCCATTACTAGTAAAAAAAAAAAATACCGGTAATAAAAATGACATAAAACTATCCCCAATATTGTAGACACTATAACTTTTGCGCAAACCAATCAATATATGCTTATTGTATTTTTTTTTTTACCAAAAATATGTAGAAGAATATATATCGGCCTAAACTGAGGAAAAAATTTGTTTTTTTTTTTTTAAAAAAATATTGCGATATTTATTATAGCAAAAAGTAAAAAATATTGTGTTTTTTTTTCAAACTTCTCGCTCTTTTGTTTATAACGCAAAAAATAAAAACCGCAGAGATCAAATACCACCAAAAGAAAGTTCTATTTGTAGGGAAAAAAATGATGATAATTTAATTTGGATACAGTGTTGCATGTCCGCGCAATTGTCATTCAAAGTGCAACAGCGCTGAAAACTGTATTGAAGTGGTTAAATATCTTTATTTAACAAGCATCATAGTTCCTAACACTTACTCAGCTCACAGATCGGGAATTCACTCCACTGAGAATTACTTTGACATATCACTCTTTTATTCCCGTTTAATTTGTATCTTGAATTACAAGCCACTGTTATTGAATCATACTCATAATATCCAGAAGTTTTCTTTCCTTGTATTATTCTTC
The DNA here is from genome assembly GCA_037952925.1 of Lithobates clamitans. Taxonomy (NCBI): domain Eukaryota; kingdom Metazoa; phylum Chordata; class Amphibia; order Anura; family Ranidae; genus Lithobates; species Lithobates clamitans. Next base: position 597,072 of record JBBGZY010001795.1, read on the forward strand.
CATCAATTAATTTGGGCTCTGGACAGAATGTTCCTGCAAGAAAATAATAACAAATGCAAAAAAAAAAAATTTGTCATACTATTTATAAACAGTAATGCCGCGTACACACGGTCGGACTTTTCAGCTACAAAAGTCCGACAGCCCGCCCAACAGACTTTCGACTGACTTTTGGCGGACTTTCAACAGACTTTCTAACGACCAGACACGATCACACCAAAGTCCGACGGATTCGTACGCGATGACGTACACCGGACTAAAACAAGGAAGTTGATAGCCAGTAGCCAATAGCTGCCCTAGCGTCGGTTTTTGTCCATTGGACTAGCATACAGACGAGCGGATTTCTGGGTCCGGCGGAGTTACGACGTAAAGATTTGAAGCCTGTTCCAAATCTAAAGTCCATCAGATTTGCGGCTGGAAAAGTCTGCTGAAAGTCCGGGGAAGCCCACACACGATCGGATTGTCCGCCGGACTTAGTACGTCGGCGTCCGTCGGACTTTTGTAGCCGAAAAGTCCAACCGTGTGTACGCGGCATAACACTTTTAGATTTCTGCATACTTCCAAAAAATATTGTCTGGGGTTCAGCTTTAAACAATCTTACTTTAAAGAGCCCCCCTCCTGTAAAATAATTTTCTTCCATGTGCAACTGATACTAGTAAAAAGAAAAAAAAAAAAGGGTATGTATAAATGTAATATTGTGCAAAATAAAAGTGAAGCCCCTCATATAAAGCAAACAACTTAAAACATAATACAATAAAGTCCAAATAATAGAATTCCAATATAATGTCCAATGGTTATAAACAAGTGTCAATCAGTAACACCAGTGTTGATGTAACATTTTTTTTGTTTTTGTTTTTTTTTTACTATTTACAAGGGGTATGTATACATGTAATATTGTGCAAACTAATAGTGAAGCCCCTGGGGGATGAGCTGACAGAGGAAGTAAAACAGTGTGCGACCCTTGTGCAGGTCTGCAATCTTGTCTCTGACGTTCTTTGACAGCTCTTTGGTCTTGCTTTTAATGGTGAGGTTTGAATGGAAGAAAGAGATTCTGTGGACAGATGTCTTTTATACACATAACGAGTTGTCGTTATGAGCACCTTCTTAAATTGATAGGACTAATCTGTGTACCACATGAGCACATATTGTAGCCAGTCTGTGGGAGCCAAATTATTGTTGGTTGGTAGAGGATCAAATATTTACTTATGTGTTATTTGGGGATTTTTGGTTGATATTCTGTCTCTATCATTTAAAATATACCTATGATAACAATTATAGACCCCTCATTTCTTTGCAAGTGGGCAAACCTACAAAATCTGCAGGGGATCAAATAATTATTTTCCCCAGTGTGTGTGTGTGTGTGTGTGTGTGTGTGTGTGTGTGTGTGTATATATATACTGTATGTATATGTGTGTGTGTATGTGTGTGTATATATATTTACACACACACACACACTCTCAATATTGAGCTGGCCCAACCTTTGCAGCTAAAACAGCTTCAACTCTTCTAGGAAGGTTGTCCACAAGGTTTAGGAGTGTGTCTATGGGAATGTTGGCCCATTCTTACAGAAGTGCATTTGTGAGGTCAGGCTCTGATGTGGACGAGAAGGCCCGGCACGCAGTACTGCTCTAATTCATGCCAAAGGTTGAGGTGCAGGCCAGTCAAGTTCCTTCACTACAAACTCGCTTATCCATGTCTTTATGAACTTTTCTTTATGACACCTTTGGGATGAATTAGAGTGGAGACTGCGAGCCAGGCCTTCTCGTCCACATCAGTGCCTGACCGCACAATTGCGCTTCTGGAAGAATGATCAAACATTCCCATAGATACACTCCTAAACCTTGTGGACAACCTTCCTAGAAGAGTTGAAGCTCTTAAAGCTGCAAAGGGTGGGCCAACTCAATATTGAACCCTAGGGACGAAGACTGGGATGCCATTAATGTTCATGTGCGCGAGTAGGTGTCCCAATACTTTTGGTAATATAATGTGTGTGTGTGTGTGTGTATGTGTATGTGTGTATATATGTATATATATATATATATATATATATATATATATATATATATATATATATATATATATATATATATATATATATATATTAGTATCTCACAAAAGTGAGTACAACCCTCACATTTTTGTAAATATTTTGTTATATCGTTTCATGTGACAACACTGAAGAAATTACACTTTGCTACAATGTAAAGTAGTGAGTGTACAGCTTGTATAACAGTGTAAATTTGCTGTCCCCTCAAAATAACTCACACAGCCATTAATGCCTAAACCACTGGCAACAAAAGTGAGTACACACCTAAGTGAAAATGTCCAAATTGGGCCCAATTAGCCATTTTCCCTCCCCGGTGTCATGTGACTCAGTGTTACAAGGTCTCAAGTGTGAATGGGAAGAAGGTGTATTAAATTTGGTGTTATCGCTCTTACTCTCTCATACTTGTCACTGGGAATTCAACATGGCACCTCATGGCAAAGAACTCTCTGAGGATCTGAAAAAAATAATTGTTGCTCTACATAAAGATGGCCTAGGCTATAAACTAAGCTGCAACACGGTGGCCAAGACCATACAACGGTTTAACAGGACAGGTTCCACTCAGAATAGGCCTCACCATGGTCAACCCAAGAAGTGGAGTGCACATGCTCAGCATCATATCCAGAGGTTGTCTTTGGGAAATAGACATATGAGTGCTGCCAGCATTGCTGCAGAGGTTGAAGGGGTGGGAGGGTCAGCCTGTCAGTGCTCAGACCATACGCAACACACTGCATCAAATCGGTCTGCATGGCTGTTGTCCCAGAAGGAAGCCTCTTCTGAAGATGATGCACAAGAAAGTCAGCAGTTTGCTGAAGACAAGCAGACTAAGGACATGGATTACTGGAACCATGTACTGTGGTCTGATGAGACCAAGATAAACGTATTTGGTTCAGATGGTGTCAAGCGTGTGTGGCGGCAACCATGTGAGGGGTGCAAAGACAAGTGTGTCTTGCCTACAGTCAAGCATGGTGGTGGGAGTGTCTGGTCTGGGGCTGCATGAGTGCTGCCCGCACTGGGGAGCTACAGTTCATTGAGGGAACCATGAATGCCAACATGTACTGTGACCTACTGAAGCAGAGCATGATCCCCTCCCTTTGAAAAATGGGCCACAGGGTAGTATTCCAACATGATAATGACCCTAAACACACCTTCAAGACGACCACTGCCTTGCTAAGAAGCTTGGGGTAAAGTTGATGGACTGGCCAAGCAGGTTTCCAAACCTAACCCCTTTTGAGCATCTGTGGGGCATCCTCAAATGGAAGGTGGAGGAGCGCAAAGTCTCTAATATCTACCAGCTCTGTGATGTCCTCATGGAGGAGTGGAAGAGGACTCCAGTGACAACCTGTGAAGCTCTGGTGAACTCCATACTCAAGAGGGTTAAGGCGGTGCTGGAAAATAATGGTGGCCACACAAAATATTGACACTTTGGGCCCAATTTGGACATTTTCACTTAGGGGTGTACTCACTTTTGTTGCCAGTGGTTTAGACATTAATGGCTGCGTGTTGTTATTTTGAGGGGACAGTAAATTTACACTGTTATACAAGCTGTACACTCACTACTTTACATTGTAGCAAAGTGTCATTTCTTCAGTGTTGTCACATGAAAAGATATAACAAAATATTTACAAAAATGTGAGGGGTGTACTCACTTTTGTGAGATACTGTATATATTTATACTGTGTAATAAGGAATAACATAGTCTAGCTGGGCTTTTTTTCATTTGGTTCACTGTAATGTAATAAAAGAACAAAAATATATATATATTTTTCATGATAACTTACCCAGCTCACAGGTTGGCAATTGGGGATGCCATTGTAAATCTTCTCCACATGTTACTCTGTTTTTACCTTTTGGTTTATAGTATGAATCACACTCTAATGTTACTGAATTACCAACACTATAGCCATCAGTTTTCTTCCCTCGTATTACTTTGCCATTTAACGGTTTAGGTTCTGGACAGAACGCTCCTGTGAAATTAACAAAAAGGCAAAAAAAGTAGTAGATTTTGTTGTATTCGTTCACAAAGCCTGATTTTTTCTTTTTATCCTTTAGAATGAAGAAAAAGGAAAATAGAATTATATATATATGTGTATACACATATATATATATATATATATATATATATATATATATATATATATATATATGAGAGAGAGATGCAGTGCCTTGAAAAAGTATTCACACCCCTTGAAATTTTCCACATTTTGTCATGTTACAACCAGAAACATAAATGTATTTTATTGGGATTTTATGTGATAGACCAACACAAAGTGGCACATAATTGTGAAGTGGAAGGAAAAGTTAAATGGTTTTCCCAATTCTTTACAAATAAATATCTGAAAAGTGTGGTGTGCCTTTGGATTCAGTCCCCTTTACTCTGATACCCCTAACTAAATCTAATCTAGTGAACCAATTGCTTTTAGAAGTCACCTAATTAGTAAATAGAGTCCATCTGTGTGTAACTTAATCTCAGTATAAATATAGCTGTTCTGTGAATCCCTCAGAGGTTTGTCTATAACCTTAGTGAACAAACAGCATCATGAAGGCAAAGGAACACACCAGACAGGTCAGGGATAAAGTTGTGGAGAAGTTTAAAGCAGGGCTTGGTTACAAAAAAAAAAATCCCAAGCTTTGAACATCTCATGGAGCACTGTTCAATCCAACATCTGAAAATGTGTTAGATTGTGTTAGAATGGCCCAGTCAAAGTCCTGACCTAAATCCAATTGAGAATCTTTGACAAGACTTGAAAATTGCTGTTCACAGACGCTCTCCATCCAGTCTGACAGAGCTTGAGCTTATTTTGCAAAGAAAGGGCAAAAATTTCACTCTCTAGATGTGCAAAGCTGGTAGAGTGTCATGGTTATGCAGTAATCTTTGTCAGCTTACCTCTCTTCCATGTGTTCACCTTTAGAGGCCCGCCACCCTCACCTGACTGTTTATATCATCTTCCCTCAGCATAGCTCCACCTCAGCCTCAAATTAGGAACACTATATTAACCTGTGCATTGCAAGCCAACCTTGCTGATCAACCATTGTGTGTTTAGCTTTCATGTGCAACGTGCTGTGTCTCCTACGTCTATTTCCAGTTACCAATCTTGGCCTGTTCAGGACTATCCCTGTCTGCTTGTGACCCTGACCTTTGGTGCGTTCTATGTTTATTCTTGTCTGCTAGTCGCCCTGACCGTTAACTTATCCCTTTACTATCCTTGTTGTTCCAGCCTGCTGCTTCCTTTCTCTTTCTCCTGTAGTCTACTGTGAGCTGTGAGACCCTGGGGGCCGCGACTTGGAGCCAGACTGCAGCGCAGTCCATCCTCACCACTAGAGGCTCTGGTAAATACCTATAGAGGGAAAAAAACACGCTCAAGTGTACATAGCAATCTTATTGACATTAGATGATATTAATCGTAAATAAAATTAAAGTCCCAATAACAGAAGCAGCAGCATATAGCAAAGGTTGCACGTAATAGATGGAAGAGAAAAGCTGCGCTATATAAAATGCAGATCAGCGGTGCGTTGTGTGTTCAGATCACTGAAGTACAGTTCAACCATATGACACCCAGGTGAGCTAATCCTTAACAGTGCCACTACCGAATAAAAGAATACAAAATATTTTACAGCGCACACATACAAGAATGACATTTCCTCCAGGGCTAGTTAAAAACACCTGAACATATTCGAAAAATACGGGGGGTTTGGTCACACTATATGGTCATATAGTGCTAAGCCCACTTACTGTGACAAAGTACCCCGAATTGTGGGCTTAGCACTATATGACCATATAGTGTGACCAAACCCCCGTATTTTTTGAATGTGTTCAGGTGTTCAGGTGTTCAGGTGTTTTTAACTAGCCCTGCAGGAAATGTCATTCTTGTATGTGTGCGCTGTAAAATATTTTGTACTGTTTGTAGGTCTTATAGCAGCACCATCTTGAATTTAAATGCATTGTATGGTGTGCCCCCCAAATATGTTCTTGTACACCTAATAAAAGACTCGCTTACCAGATAGTAGGCAAAAGGGAGCGGATGGCTAAAACCAAACCAAACCAAACTTTTTTAGATTTTTTGATATTTAATGGTGATTTAATTTCATACATTATGGACACTTCACACTGCAAAAATGTCAACAATTCTGTGCTTTTCTGTCAATATGGCGTGCTGTGTGTACATTAACCACTTGCCGCCCGCCCTATTACAGAATGACGGCGGCAAAGTGGTTTGATATTCCTGATCGGACGTCATATGACGTGATCAGGAATATCGAGCTGCTGCGCGCCCCCGGGGGCGCGCATCGCAGCGATCATTGTTGCGGGGTGTCAGTCTGACACCCTGCAACACCGATCTAGGTAAAGAGTCTCCAGCCGTGTCCAATCACGGGTGATCACGATGTAAATAGGAAGAGCCGGTGATCGGCTTTTCCTCACTCGCGTTTGACAGACCAGAGTAGAGGAGAGCTGATCGACTGCTCTCCTGACAGGGGGGGGGTCTGTGCTGATTGTTTATCAGCACAGCCCCCCCTCGGATCCTACCCAGGACCACCAGGGAAGCCGCCCAGGACCACCAGGGAAGCGATCCACACTGGACCACCAGGTATGCCCCTAGACTACCAGGGAAATGCCACTGCGTGCCCAGGCAGCTGCCAGCTGTTTATGTGAGTCTGGTAATGCTGTGGGTTCAGCTTAAGGTCAGGCTGGAAGGTTCTGCAGACCAGTCCTCTATTGCCTCCCCATGATTCTGGAGGCCCATGGAAACGTCTAGAAGCTAGCGGGTGAAGGTAAAGAGGCTGGGTCTGAATGTTGATGGGAGTTTGGACCAATCTCCAGGCAGGAAGCCTGGCAGGGCAGTGAAACTGGCCCATAAATATTGAAGAGCCTGGCCAGTTTGGTGGTCGGGTGAAAGCTGGAGTGCTGAGACTGTGTTGTGAGGCTTGGGAGGGGACCCCGGGGCTGGAAAGGACAGGAAGCTCAAGAGAGGGATCTCCGTTACCTTTCAGTCTTATTCAGAAGACACCCTGGCATGGTATGACCTGGACATCAGCTTCTAACTTTAGCTTGTTCAATTAAGCTTTGACAAAAAAAAAAAACTGGAAGCTGATTGGTTCCTATGAAGAGCTCCACCAGATTTTGCCTGCTCCAGTTTTAGTAAATCAATCCCTCTGTGAGTACCTCTGCACCCCCAGTGCCCACCCACTGCCTGCCAAGCACACTGCTGGAGTGGACAGACAATAGGGACACCCGTGCCACCACCACATTATTAGAGCCGGCCAGCCAGAGAGCGATAACCCAGCCAGACTGTCTGCAGGTCACAGGTGAGTCCCGGTCTGGACACCCTGTCCTCTCCTCCTTCCCAGGGCGAGACTGCATGTGGCCATGGAGATTGCTGGGCTGTATGGAGGATTGATTGTAAATTGAAAAAGTTGACTGTAAATGTAGCACCCTCGTCCTAAAAGTAGGGCTACAGGCAAATTTAGTTATGCTGGGTGGTAGCCAGCCTGGCTAATATGTAGTGTTTAGTGGTCAAATGACTTCACTCCTAATCCTGTTTAGCTGTGGTTTCTCCCTTTTGTCAGTAGGTGGTGCTGTTGCCTGTGAAATTAGTGTGATGAGCTACAGTGAGTTCAGGTTATGGATAAACATACATTTCTCAGCCAATCATATTTGCTGCTATGCATGCCTGGAAAAGGATTTTTTTTTGGAAGGAGTCAGGTGATCTCAGTCTTCCCGCCCAGGGCTACGGCCTGGGTGGATGTGTGTGTGTGTGGAACAGCTCCTGGCTGCTAGGCCTGAAACCTGAGGCCTATCCAGGTGTTAAAGTTTTGGTTGAGAAAAGCCTGCTAAAGATACAGAAATTATTCTGAGAGGGATGGAGTTCTAATGAAGCACCAGAGGGGAATCTTCATGAGCTGGAGGTTATGAAGTGGCTCGGAGGACTTCAAGAGAGAACTCACCCAAGGGAATCTGTGTATGACATTTTCTGCCTAGTCTCACCTATTTTTGTCTAAGAAGCATGTCTTTTTTTCAGCGGGAATGCGGGGAAACGCAGTTCTGGCACCTCTACTACTGAATTTATGTAATGGCAAGGAGTGCTGGGTTGTGCTAAAGTGTCTATTGATGCTGGCTGCTCATGGATCTATTGTTGCTGGAGGGGATCTATTTCTGCAGAAGGGTTGATTGCTGCTGGGGAGGTCTATTGTTGCTGGAGTGGGTCTTATGTTGCTGGGGGGTCAGTTGTCGCTGGGAGGGATCTACTGTTGAGGGCGTAGTCTATTATAGCTGGTTGCTAGAGGGTCTATTGTTGCTAGGTGGTATTTTGTTGTAGGTGGTCCATTGTTGCAGGGGGGGGTCTATTGTTGCTGGCGGGTCTATTGTTGTTGGCTGTGGGGGGTCTATTTTACTGCTTTTCTTGTTATCAATAACAAATTGCATACAAATTACTTAGTATCACAAATGTTACTTGGTTCTGTATTCTCTAAAAGGAGCAGTGCTGGGAGGTGGGTAGGGGGTGTAACCAAAGACTGGTGCTCAGAGGTAGGTAGGGGCAAAGACAATGGGTAACTCCCAAAAGGGGGAGTTCCTGCACCTATTCTCTGAGGAAAAAAAAGCCCTGCTAAGAAGTCTGCCAATCTGTCTGTTGCTGATCGTTATTAAAGGTGTCCTGTGCCCGATACCCTCTCTCCCACATTTTTCCTGGATGAGAAATTAACTTCTCCCTTGTTTAACCACTTCAGCCCCGGAAGGTTTTACCCCCTTCCTGACCAGAGCACTTTTTACAATTTGGCACTGCACTGCTTTAACTGGTAATTGCGCAATCATGCAATGCTGTACCCAAATGAAATTAGCTTCCTTTTTTCCCACAAATAGAGCTTTCTTTTGGTGGTATTTGATCACCTCTGCCGTTTTTTTTATTTTTTGCGATATAAATGAAAAAAGACCGAAAATTTTGAAAAAAAAAAATATTTTCTACTTTTTGTTATAAAAAAAATACAATAAACTCAATTTTAGTCATACATTTAGACCAAAAAGCATTCAGCCACATGTCTCGGGTAAAAAAAATTCAATAAGCGTATATTTATTGGTTTGTGCAAAAGTTATAGTGTCTACAAACTAGGGTACATTTTCTGGAATTTACGGATCTTTTAGTTTGACTGTCTATCTCTGTTCTTGAGGTGCTAAAATGGCAGGGCAGTACAACCACCCCCCCCCCCAAAAAAAATTATATATTGCTCAAACATGCCATGGGCATATGTGAAATTACACCCCAAATATATTCTGCTGAGTACGGGGATACCACATGTGTGAGACTTTTTGGGAGCCTAGCCTGAGTCCATGAAATATTTTATATTTTTCCACAAGTTGCGGGAAAATGACAAACTTTTTTTTTTTTTTTTTTTTGCACAAAGTTGTCACTAAATGATATATTGCTCAAACATGTCATGGACATATGTGGAACTACACCCCAAAATACATTCGGCTGCTTCTCCTGAGTACAGGGATACCACATGTGTGGGACTCTTTGGGAGCCTAGCCGCGTACAGGACCCCGAAAATCAAGCACCGCCTTCAGGATTTCTAAGGGCGTAAATTTTTGATTTCACTCCTCACTGCCTATCACAGTTTCGGAGGCCATGAAATGCCAAGATGGCACAAACCCCCCCAAATGACCCCATTTCGGAAAGTAGACACCCCAAGCTATTTGCTGAGAGGCATATTGAGTATTTTGGAGATCTCACTTTTTGTCGCAAAGTTTTGAAAACTGAAAAAAGAAAAATAATTTTCCCTTTTCTTTCTTCATTTTCATAAAGAAAGGGGAGCTGCAAAATACTCACCATGCCTCTTAGTAAGTACCTTGGGGTGTCTACATTCTAAAATGGGGTTATTTGGGGGGTTTTGTGCTATCTTGACATTTCAGGGCCTCCGAAACTGTGATAGGTAGTGTAGCAAACCCCCGGAGGAGCTGCTTTTGTTTGTTCATTCCGTTACCCTGCCTTTCAACCCCAATGAACTGTCCTGGCCCCTCTGGCATACCTAGCAATGTGATTAATGGAATAACTCAACAAGAATACACAACACAGTTCTGTTCTTCAAATTTACTTTGAGAAAAGTAAAGTTTAGGTTTTTTTAGTCAGCCAAGACCTGTATAAGTATCCAGGACTTGGTTGAAACAGTTTAAAGAAACCAGTCAGTAACGCTATGCAACAAATACAGAGTAAATAATAGCATATACAGATTAAATGGACTGCCCAAACAAGCTTTTGATGTATGTGGAAGGCTATGGCTAAAGGGGAAACCCAGGCCGGCCTATGATACCTCTAATACACACAGTGAAGTAATTTCAATACCCCTTGTGTCTCCCTTTTAAGAGCAACAGCAGTAATGTCCTATGAGCAAAGCTTTGCGTTTGTTATCTTCACTGGCAATGTAGGAGCTCTGTAAACAAGGGTCCCTCAATATAACAGGGTGATGAGAAGAAATGTGCAGTAGCTGGTTATGTAATGTGGCATTGCTCTGTGTGACTCCAGATAACAGGTGTCTGTGCACATTATTTAGATGTGGTATCTTTGGGAAGGCAATAAAGGTTCCTGGGCAAAGCCCCTCTCACCAATCCTGTACGCAATCAGCAGTCGTCCAGAGTGATCAATCGATTCTCCTGGATGTAGGTGTGTCGCAGTGGTATTCAGTCTGAGTTGTTGCAACGGCCTCTTCTGAGACATACCACGCTGCTGCAGGGCATCCTTCTCTGGCATGGACGATCTGTTCCTCTGGGCTGGAGTTGCAGACTGTGTGCCCCGTGGTAGACCGTGGTTGCCCTCCTGAAGGGATCCAGGACTGAAGAGAGCCTTTGCCTAGTTGCTGTGTGCTCTTTAGCCTTCCCCAGAGACTTCCTGTGCTACCCGCAATGCAGCCTGGGGTTTGCAGTCCTGCTACATACTTCAGTCAGTCAGGCTGCATTGTGCTGGACTTCCTATTCTACAGTGCTTTGCTGCCTGATGATTGGCTCAGTCTTTTCTAATAGGGAGGTTTCTACACAGCAGAGGAAGGGGGTGAAAAAACCCATGCAGCTGCAGCAGAGAGTTCTCTCATATATTCCACCAGCCTTGAGAGATACCTGCTACAGTAGTGAGGAGTGAAATCACCATTTTACGCCCTTAGAAAGCCTGAATGCGGTAATTGTATTCCGGGGTCCTGTACGCGGCTAGGCTCCCAAAAAGTCCCACACATGTGGTATCCCTGTACTCAGGAGAAGCAGCAGAATGTATTTTGAGGTGAAATTTCACATATGCCTATGGCATGTTTGAGCAATATATCATTTAGTGACAACTTTGTGAAAAAAAATGTATTGTCATTTTCCCGAAACTTATGGCAAAATATAAAATATTCCATGGACTCAACATGCCTCTCAGCAAATAGCTTAGGGTGTCTACTTTCCAAAATGGGGTCATTTGGGTGGGTTTGACCTGTCCTGGTATTTTATGCACAACATTAGAAGCTTATGCCACACATCACCCACTCTTCTAACCACTTAGAAGACAAACCCTTTTCTTACACTTTTGTTTACATGAAAAAATATTTTTCTTTTGCTAGAAAATTACTTTGAACCCCCAAACATTATATATATTTTTAAAAGCAAAGGCCCTACAGATTAAAATAGTGGGTGTTGTAATTTTTTTCACACAGTATTTGCGCAGCAATTTTTCAAACGCAATTTTTTGGGAAAAAAAACACTTTTTTGAAATTTAATGCACTAAAACACACTATATTGCCCAAATGTTTGGTAAGGTATAAAAGATGATCTTATGCCGAGTACATAGATGCCAAACACGGCATGCTTTAAAATTTCGCACAACCGTGCAGCGGCGACAAACTACATACATTTTTAAAAGCCTTTACAGGTTACCACTTTAGATTTACAGAGGAGGTCTACTGCTAAAAATACTGCCCTCGATCTGACCTTCATGGCGATACCTCACATTCATGGTGCAATTGCTGTTTACATCTGACACGAGACCGACGCTTGCGTTCGCCATTGCGCGTGAGCACAGGGGGGCAGGGGTGCGCTTTTTTTATCATTTATTTTGCTTTTTTATTTTATTTTTACACTGTTCCTTTTTTTTTTTTTTTTTATCATTTTTATTGTTATCACAGGGAATGTAAATATCCCCTATGATAGCAATAGGTAGTGACAGGTACTCTTTTTTTAAAAAAAATTGGGGTCTATTAGACTCTAGATCTCACCTCTGCTCTTAACCACTTCAGCCCCGGAAGGTTTTACCCCCTTCCTGACCAGAGCACTTTTTACAATTCGGCACTGCGTCGCTTTAACTGCTAATTGCACGGTCATGCAATGCTGTACCCAAACGAAATTTGCGTCCTTTTCTTCCCACAAATAGAGCTTTCTTTTGATGGTATTTGATCACCTCTGCCGTTTTTATTTTTTACGCTATACGCGGAAAAAGACCGAAAATTTTGAAAAAAAAATGATATTTTCTACTTTTTGTTCTAAAAAAAATCCAATAAACTCAATTTTAGTCATACATTTAGGCCAAAATGTATTCGGCCACATGTCTTTGGTAAAAAAAATGTCAATAAGTGTATATTTATTGGTTTGCGCAAAAGTTATAGCGTCTACAAACTAGGGTACATTTTCTGGAATTTACACAGCCTTTAATTTATGACTGCCTATGTCGTTTCTTGAGGTGCTAAAATGGCAGGGCAGTACAAAACCCCCACAAATGACCCCATTTTGGAAAGTAGACACCCCAAGGAATTTGCTGAGAGGCATGTTGAGCCCATTGAATATTCATTTTTTTTGTCCCAAGTGATTGAATAATGACAAAAAAAAAAAAAAAAAAATTACAAAAAGTTGTCACTAAATGATATATTGCTCACACAGGCCATGGGCATATGTGGAATTGCACCCCAAAATACATTTAGCTGCTTCTCCTGAGTACGGGGATACCACATGTGTGGGACTTTTTGGGAGCCTAGCCGCGTACGGGGCCCCGAAAACCAAGCACCGCCTTCAGGATTTCTAAGGGCGTACATTTTTGATTTTACTCCTCACTACCTATCAGTTTTGAAGGCCATAAAATGCCCAGATGACATAAACCCCCCCCAAATGACCCCATTTTGGAAAGTAGACACCCCAAGCTATTTGCTTTGAGGCATGTTGAGTCCATGGAATGTTTTATATTTTGACACAAGTTGCGGGAAAGTGACAAATTTTTTTTTTTTTTTTTTTTTTTTGCACAAAGTTGTCACTAAATGATATATTGCTCACACAGGCCATGGGCATATGTGGAATTGCACCCCAAAATACATTTAGCTGCTTCTCCTGAGTACGGGGATACCACATGTGTGGGACTTTTTAGGAGCCTAGCCGCGTACGGGACCCCGAAAACCAAGCACCGCCTTCAGGATTTCTAAGGGCGTACATTTTTGATTTTACTCCTCACTGCCTATCACAGTTTCGGAGGCCATGGAATGCCCAGGTGGCACAAACCCCCCCCCAAATGACCCCATTTTGGAAAGTAGACACCCCAAGCTATTTGCTGAGAGGCATGGTGAGTATTTTGCAGCTCTCATTTGTTTTTGAAAATAAAGAAAGACGAGAAAAAAAATTTTTTTTTTTCTTTTTTCAATTTTCAAAACTTTGTGACAAAAAGTGAGGTCTGCAAAATACTCACTATACCTCTCATCAAATAGCTTGGGGTGTCTACTTTCCAAAATGGGGTCATTTGGGGGGGTTTTGTGCCACCTGGGCATTCCATGGCCTCCGAAACTGTGATAGGCAGTGAAGAGTGAAATCAAAAATTTACGGCCTTAGAAAGCCTGAAGGCGGTGCTTGGTTTTCGGGGTCCCGTACGCGGCTAGGCTCCCAAAAAGTCCCACACATGTGGTATCCCCGTACTCAGGAGAAGCAACAGAATGTATTTTGGGGTGTAATTTCACATATTCCCATGGCATGTTTGAGCAATATATCATTTAGTGACAACTTTGCGCAAAAAAAAATAAAAAAAATAAAAAATTGTCTCTTTCCCGCAACTTGTGTCACAATATAAATTATTCCATGGACTCAACATGACTCTCAGCAAATAGCTTGGGGTGTCTACTTTCCAAAATGGGGTCATTTGGGGGGGGTTTGAACTGTCCTGGCATTTTATGCACAACATCTAGAGGCTTATGTCACACATCACCCACTCTTCTAACCACTTGAAGACAAAGCCCTTTCTGACACTTATTGTTTACATAAAAAAATAATTTTTTTTGCAAGAAAATTACTTTGAACCCCCAAACATTATATATTTTTTTTAAAGCAAATGCCCTACAGATTAAAATGGTGGGTGTTTCATTTTTTTTTTTCACACAGTATTTGCGCAGCGATTTTTCAAACGCATTTTTTGGGGAAAAAACACACTTTTTACATTTTAATGCACTAAAACACACTATATTGCCCAAATGTTTGATGAGATAAAAAAGATGATCTTAGGCCGAGTACATGGATACCAAACATGACATGCTTTAAAATTGCGCACAAACGTGCAGTGGCGACAAACTAAATACATTTTTAAAAGCCTTTAAAAGCCTTTACAGGTTACCACTTTAGATTTACAGAGGAGGTCTACTGCTAAACTTACTGCCCTCGATCTGACCTTCGCGGCGATACCTCACATGCATGGTGCAATTGCTGTTTACATTTGACGCCAGACCAACGCTTGCGTTCACCTTAGCGCGAGAGCAGGGGGGACAGGGGTGCTTTTTTTTTTTTTTTTTTTTTTTTTTCTTTATTATTATTATTTTTTTATCTTATTTTTAAACTGTTCCTTTCATTTTTTTTTTTTAAATCATTTTTATTGTTATCTCAGGGAATGTAAATATCCCCTATGATAGCAATAGGTAGTGACAGGTACTCTTTTTTGCAAAAATTGGGGTCTATTAGACCCTAGATTTCTCCTCTGCCCTCAAAGCATCTGATCACACCAAGATCGGTGTGATAAAATGCTTTCCCAATTTCCCAATGGCGCTGTTTACATCCGGCGAAATCTACGTCATAAAATGCTCGTAGCTTCCGGTTTCTTAGGTCATAGAGATGTTTGGAGCCACTCTGGTCTCTGATCAGCTCTATGGTCAGCTGGCTGAATCACCGGCTGCATTTTCAGGTTCCCTGTTGAGACAGGAGAGCCAGAGAAAAACACGGAAGATGTTGGGGGGGGGGGGCATTCCCTCCCACTGCTTGTAAAAGCAGTCTAGAGGCTAATTAGCCACTAGGATTGCTTTTACATGAAAGCTGACCGCTGGCTGAAAAGAATGATACCAAGATGATACCTAAACCTGCCGGCATCATTCTGGTATAACCACTCAAAGTCGTGAATGGCATACCTGAAGACAAAAAAATGGTTAACAATAAAGCACAGTAAACGGTAAGGTATAAAAAATTGCATACCTGAAAAGCAAACATGATAAAACATAATAACAATAAAACATTGCAGAATAGAATACAGTAAAAAAGAGCAGAACAATAGAGAGAGAATAGAGAGAGAGAGAACAATAAAACGACAACTATTTTTATTTTATATTTTTGTTTGTGTTTTTTTTTTTTTTTTTTTTTACACTTTTTTTTGTAACTAACTTTTATAACTGTAACCGGTTCCAGGTTCGGGTCTCTCAAAATGCGATGGCATCTCGGGAGACCCTGTGAAAGTGTGCCTAGTCTGTGGAATGCTGTACCCTACGCTAATACTCAACTAGTGAATGGTAGCGTTCAAAACATTCACCAATGCAAAGACCAGGATTGTCAGGACAGGAGGGACAATAATAGCGGGTGTCACGCCTATATCCGCGCTAGCTGCAGACACATCTTTTTTGGGGGGTTCGTTGGGTAGGGGTACTCGGGAGGACATAAAGAAAATGCCTCTCATGCAGCCGACTGCATTTGGTTGGGGATGTGAATGGGGGAAGTACGGGCGCTGCAGAAGTGGTGGGCTCCCAATTAGGATTGGCGAATGCAGCAGGAAGGGCACTATGGGCATGACGGGCCTGTGTTTGTCTTCTTCTTGGTGGCAGCGGGACACTACTTGTGCTTGCCACCTCACCAGCTTGAACTGCACTTATGGGACTCGCCACGTCACCACGTGTTACTGCAGTGCTGGTTTGACTACGACCGGGGTGTACTAGGCCGCTGGCGCTTGCCAGTTCACCAAAACGCTACAAAAAAAACTGTTAGCGATCGCAGGGATCCGGCCTGACTCTGCGAACGCTGCAGTTATGCGTTTAGTGTTTTGTAAGTGACAGTGATCGATCGATACTGCACTTGGGTGGGCTGGGCCGGGCCGGGCGGAGGGGCAAAACGCAGGTGCTAGCAGGTATCTGGGCTGATCCCGCTAACACTGCGTTTTTGGGAACCCTAAACTGCTGGGGACACTAGTATAGATCTAATCGGATCAGATATTGATCCGATCAGATACTATACCACTAAGGGAGGCGTATGCTGCGTGCGTGGGTGTTAGCGGTACTGGCGCTAATCTGACGCTGCCTGGGGCTGGTGCTTGCCAGTTCACCAAAATGCTACCAAAAAAACTGTTAGCGATCGCAGGGATCAGGCCTGACTCTGCGAACGCTACAGTTATGCGTTTAGTGTTTTGTAAGTGACAGTGATCGATCGATACTGCACTTGGGTGGGCTGGGCCGGGCGGAGGGGCAAAACGCAGGTGCTAGCAGGTATCTGGGCTGATCCCGCTAACACTGCGTTTTTGGGAACCCTAAACTGCTGGGGACGCTAGTATAGATCTGATCGGATCAGATATTGATCCGATCAGATACTATACCACTAAGGGAGGTATACGGTGCGTGCGTGGGTGTTAGCGGTACTGGCGCTAACCTGACGCTGCCTGGGGCTGGTGCTTGCCAGTTCACCAAAACGCTACCAAAAAAACTGTTAGCGATCGCAGGGATCAGGCCTGACTCTGCGAACGCTGCAGTTATGCGTTTAGTGTTTTGTAAGTGACAGTGATCGATCGATCGATACTGCACTTGGGTGGGCTGGGCTGGGCGGAGGGGCAAAACGCAGGTGCTAGCGGGTATCTGGGCTGATCCCGCTAACACTGCGTTTTCGGGAACCCTAAACTGCTGGGGACGCTAGTATAGATTTGATCGGATCAGATATTGATCCGATCAGATACTATACCACTAAGGGAGGCATATGCTGCGTGCGTGGGTGTTCGCGGTACTGGCGCTAATCTGACGCTGCCTGGGGCGACGCATATCACCGCCGGGCGATCAGGGGGCTAAACCTTTATTCGGTAATAAACGGCGGGTTCCCTGACACTATAAAAAATAAACGAACTAACCAGCGTCACCCGTAACAGTTATACGGTGATCAGTGGTGAAAGGGTTAACTAGGGGGCAATCAAGGGGTTAAAACATTTATTAGATAGTATATGGGGGTCCCTGTCGCTATAAAATGCTGACGGCGAACCTAAATATTTACGTTCCTAACTAGCGTCACCAGCGACACTAATACAGCGATCAGAAAAATGATCGCTTAGCGACACTGGTGAGGGGGGGTGATCAAGGGGTTAAAACTTTATTAGGGGGGGTTAGGGGGGTATCCTAGACCTAAAGGGGGTAATACTCACTGCCCTAACACTAACTGTCACAAACTGACACTATGCAGTAATCAGAAAAAAAAAAAAAAAAAAAAAATACTGCTAATGTCAGTTTGTGACAGGGGGGGGGGTGATTGGGGGGGGATCGGGGGGCGATCGGGGGGGGGATCGGGGTGTAAGGTATGCCTGGCATGTTCTACTGTGTGTGTGTGTGTTGTGTGCACTCACTTGTCATCTCTCCTCGGCGCTGGAACGGAAACTGCCAGACCGAGGAGAGATGACATCACATCCTCTGCCTGTGTGAAACGACACACAGGCAGAGGAGGATTCCCATTGGCTGGGAGCGATCGCGAGGGGGGGGCCACGATCGGATGGTCTCCCCCTCGCCTCCCGACGCTCCCAGTCAAATGCCGACCGCCGATGGCACCGGGGGGGGGTCCGATCGGACCCCCCGCCCGCGGGAGGCAGATCACGTACGGGTACGTGATTTTGCCTGCCCGTGCCGCTCTGCCGCAGTATATATGCGGTAGGCGGTCGGCAAGTGGTTAAAGCATCTGACCACACCAAGATCGGTGTGATAAGATGCTTTCCCCATTTCTCAATGGCGCTGTTTATATCCGGCAAAATTGAAGTCATGAAATGCTTGTAGCTTCCAGTTTCTTAGGCCATAGAGATGATTGGAGCCATTCTGATCTTCAATCAGCTCTATGGTCAGCTGGTGGAACCACTGGCTGCATTCTCAGGTTCCCCGGAAAAACCAAGAAAACCATGGAAGATGGCGGAAGGGGGGGGGTGACGTTCCTTCCCACTGCTTGTAAATGCAGTCTAGCGGCTAATTAGCAGCTAGGATTGCTTTTACATGAAAGCCGACCGCCGGCTGAAAAGAACAATATCAAGATGATACCTAAACCTGCAGGCATCATTCCAGTATAACCACTCTATATGTTATATATATATATATATATATATATATATATATATATAAAATTTCATTTTTATTTTTTTTTTACACTTTTATTTGTAACTGTAACGGTTCCAGGTCTGGGTCTCTCAAAATGCGATTGCATCTTTGGAGACCCTGTGAAAGTGTGTCCTAGTCTGTGCAGTGCTGTACCCTACACTAATACTCCACTAGTGTGTGGTAGCGTTCAAAACATTCACTGATGCAAAGACCAGGTTGGCCAGGACAGGAGGGACAATAATAGCGGGTGTTACGCCTATATCCGCATTTTCCACAGACATGACATCTTCTTTGGGGTGATCAATTGTTAAGGGAGGGCATACGGAAAATGCCTCTCATGTAGCCGGCTCACTGCATTTGCATTGGGAAGTTGGGCCACAGCACCGTCTAGAAACAGATGGGCTGTCATGATCTCTTCCTGGAATTTAAGGAAGGATCCAGTTCGTCCTGACGCTTTGTATAGCACATAAGCATTCAGCAAAGCCAATTGAAATAAGTATACAGACACTTTGTACCAGCGTCTGGCCTTATGGGCAATTAAGTACGGCGCCATCTGCTGGTCATTGAGGTCCACCCCTCCCATATTAAGGTTGTATTTCGTGGGCACAGAGGGATTTCTCCAGAACACCAGTCGCCATTGGAATTTTATTTGTGTGATGGGAGGACAGAACAAAAACATTACGATTATCCCTCGATTTGACTGCAAGCAAATTATTACTTCTCAAGCAGGCTCTCTCCCCCAGTCTAAGTTGGGGACTATACAAGCCGCTGGGGTAAGCCCCGGCGATTAGATTAGTCCCACACAATCTTACCAGCGCTCCCTATGTAGCTCCAAGTGACTATATTTTCCCTCGTAAACCATAAAACTATATGTGTAGCCTGTTGCCCTGTCACAGAGCTTATACATCTTGACCCCATATCTGGCACGCTTGTTGGGAAGATACTGTTTGAATGACAAGCGGCCAGAAAACTTAATCGGGGACTCATCAACGCAGACAACTTCATCAGGAGTAAACAAGGCTGCCAACTGTTGGTTAAAGTGGTTTACGAGGGGCTGAATTTTGTGAAGCCAATTGTATTCAGGGTCACATTGTCATTAAAATGCATGAACCGCAAGATCTGCTCGTATCGTGTCCTGGTCATGGAGTCAGAGAACACGGGCATATGGCGAATTGGGTCAGTGGACCAATATGATCGCAACTCACGTTATTTAGTTATGCCCATGAGAAAGGATAGGCCCAGGAAGGTCTTAAATTCGGAAACCGTAATAGGTTTCCATTCTCTGGCAGGGGTCAAATGTGGATTAGCAGTGATGAATTGACCAGCACACAAATTGCTTTGGTCCACAATAGATCTATAGAGATCTTCCATGAAAAAAACAGCGAATAAAAATCAAGTGACGTAAAATCAACTGTTTCCACCTGAATTCTGGTTTGACCAGTGAATGGGGAAGTACGGGTGGTGCAGAAGTGGTGGGCTCCCAATTAGGATTGGTAAATGCAGCAGGAAGGGCACTATGGGCTCGACGGGCCTGTGTTTGTCTTCTTGGTGGCTGGGGGACACTACTTGTGCTAGCCACCGCACCAGGTTGAACTGCACTTATGGGACTCGCCATGTCACCAAGTGTTACTGCAGTGCTGGATGTACGACCAGGATGCACAAGGCCATTGGTGCTTGCCAGTTCACCAGAAGGATGAGAGGCACTAGTACTGGCTCTCTGCTCCGTAAGAGAGCCCTGCAGGTCTTGCACCTCAACAGCAGAAGAAGAACAAGGTCGGGTACGCCTGACCTTAGCAGGGGTCGTCGACTCCGTCGTCAGAGCTATCTGTCAGGGTGTCGCTGCTGTCTACCAGTTTGTATTCTGAGCCTAAATCTGACAGTTGGGTGACTTCCACTTCACTCTCATCTGTCATGCTCAGAAACATGTACTTCACTAGTGTACCTCTGATTGAACATTTTGGCCTCTAAATTTACTGGTACAACTAGTGAAACTCACAGGCAAAAAGAGCACCTGATTGTCGGAGCCTGCTTCAATCGCTACCAAAAAACTGCAATCAGGCCTGACTCTGCGAACGCTGCAGTTATGTTTGTTGTGTTTTGCAAGTGACAGTAATCGATTAATACTGCACGTGGGTGGGCTGGGCGATGAGGCTAAATGCAGGTATCTGGGCTGATCCAACTAACACCACGTTTTTGGGAACCCTAAACTACTGGGGACCCTAATATAAGTCTGATCAGATCAAAGATATCGATCCGTTCAGACACTATACTACTAAGGGAGGTGTATGGTGCGTGCGTGGGTGTTAGCGTTACTTGCACTAATTTGGCGCTGCCTCAGACCCTAACTGACCCTAACTGACACTAAAACCTAACTGATGTCACCTGCCGGGTGATTAGGGGGTTAAACCTTTATTGGGTTATATACGGTGGGTGCCCTGACACTATAAAAAACAAACTAACCAGCATCACCCGTAACACTAATACGATGATCACTGGTGAAAGGGTTAACCGGGGGGCGATCAAGTGGTTAAACCTTTATTAGGGGGGTACCCTAGACATACCTGGGCCTACTACTAACTGCCCCAAAGCAGATTAGAGTCACAAGTGACACCAATGCAATGATCAGTGAAAACTGCAATTGGTGACACAGTGACAGGGAGTGAAGGGGTTAACGGGGGGGGGGGTGATCAGGAGGTGAAAAGTGTGCCTAGGTGTACTGGTGTTAGTGTAGTGTTGGTGCAACCTACAGTTAGATGTCCTCTCTCTGGAACCGAAAAGAATTCCAGGAGAGGAGATGACATAACTTCCCCTGCCTGTGTTTACACTTACAGGCAGGGGAGGCATTTCATTTGCCAGAACCGATCAGAAGGTCCAGGCCAGAAATCATTGAAGCATGCCCTGTACGGGTTTGGGGTTTCGCTCAGCGGTGCCATTCTGCCATAGTAAAAGTACGTGAGTCGGTCGCGCATCGGTGCCATTCTGCCACAGTACATAGTTACATATATAGTTACATAGTAGGTGAGGTTGAAAAAAGACACAAGTCCATCAAGTCCAACCTATGTGTGATTATGTGTCAGTATTACATTGTATATCCCTGTATGTTGTGGTCATTCAGGTGCTTATCTAATAGTTTCTTGAAGCTATCGATGCTCCCCGCTGAGACCACAGTCTGTGGAAGGGACTTTCACATCCTTGCCGCTCTTACAGTAAAGAACCCTCTACATCGTTTAAGGTTAAACCTCTTTTTTCTTCTAATTTTAATGAGTGGCCATGAGTCTTGTTAAACTCTCTTCTGCGAAAAAGTTTTATTTCTATTGTAGGGTCACCAGTACGGTATTGGTATAAAATCATATCCCCTCTCAAGCGTTTCTTCTTCAGAGAGAATAAGTTCAGTGCTCGCAACCTTTCCTCATAACTAAGATCCTCCAGACCCTTTATTAGCTTTGTTGCCCTTCTTTGTACTCGCTCCATTTCCAGTACATCCTTCCTGAGGACTGGTGCCCAGAACTGGACAGCATACTCTAGGTGCGGCCGGACCAAAGAGTGGGAGAATTATTGTTTTATCTCTGGAGTTGATCCCTTTTTAATGCGTGCCAATATTCTGTTTGCTTTGTTAGCAGCAGCTTAGCATTGCATGCCATTGCTGAGCCTATCATCTACTAGGACCCCCAGGTCCTTTTCCATCCTAGATTCCCCCAGAGGTTCTCCCCCCAGTGTATAGATTGCATTCATATTTTTGCCACCCAAATGCATTATTTTACATTTTTCTACATTGAATCTCATTTGCCATGTAGTTGCCCACCCCATTAATTTGTTCAGATCTTTTTGCAAGGTTTCCACAGCCTGCGGAGAAGTTATTGCCCTGCTTAGCTTAGTATCGTCTGCAAATACAGAGATTGTACTGTTTATCCCATCCTCCAGGTCGTTTATGAACAAATTAAATAGGATTGGTCCCAGCACAGAACCCTGGGGAACCCCACTACCCACCCCTGACCATTCCGAGTACTCCCCATTTATCACCA
Organism: Lithobates clamitans; assembly: GCA_037952925.1. Lineage (NCBI taxonomy): Eukaryota > Metazoa > Chordata > Amphibia > Anura > Ranidae > Lithobates > Lithobates clamitans. The sequence goes on from JBBGZY010001795.1 coordinate 619,692, forward strand.
CCCTCTGAACTCGCCCTTGTAGCCAGTTTTCAATCCATGTACTCACCCTATGGTCCATGCCAACGGACCTTATTTTGTACAGTAAACGTTTATAGGGAACTGTGTCAAATGCTTTTGCAAAATCCAGATACACCACGTCTACGGGCCTTCCTTTATCTAGATGGCAACTCACCTCCTCATAGAAGGTTAGTAGATTGGTTTGGCAAGAACGATTCTTCATGAATCCATGCTGATTACTGCTAATGATAGCGTTCTCATTACTAAAATCTTGTATATAGTCCCTTATCATCCCCTCCAAGAGTTTATATACTATTGATGTTAGGCTAACTGGTCTGTAATTCCCAGGGATGTGTTTTGGGCCCTTTTTAAATATTGGTGCTACATTGGCTTTTTTCCAATCAGCTGGTACCATTCCAGTCAGTAGACTGTCTGTAAAAATTAGGAACAACGGTCTGGCAATCACTTGACTGAGTTCCCTAAGTACCCTCGGATGCAAGCCATCTGGTCCCGGTGATTTATTAATGTTAAGTTTCTCAAGTCTAATTTTAATTCTGTCCTCTGTTAACCATGGAGGTGCTTCCTGTGTTGTGTCATGAGGATAAACACTGCAGTTTTGGTTACTGAAGCCCCCCGATTCACTTGTGAAGACTGAGGAGAAGAATAAATTCTCCCCATCCTTTGTAACCAGATGTCCTTCCTCATTCTTTATGGGGCCAATATGGTCTCTCCTCCCTTTTTTACTGTTTACATACTTAAAGAATTTCTTGGGATTTTTTTTGCTCTCCTCCGCTATGTGTCTTTCATGTTCTATCTTAGCCGTCCTAATTGCACCCTTATATTTCCCTTATATTTCTTGTTGCATTCTTTATAGAGTCTGAATGCTGAGGATGATTCCTCAACCTTGTATTTTTTGAAGGCCTTCTCCTTTTCTTTTATATGCATTTTTACATTGGAGTTAAGCCATCCAGGACTTTTGTTCACTCTTTTAAATTTATTACCCAATGGGATACATTGGCTAATGCCCTTATTTAATATGCTCTTAAAGCAAACCCATCTCTCCTCCGTGTTCTTTGTTCCTAATATTTTATCCCAATTTATGCCTTTTAGCAAGGTTTGTAGTTTAGGGAAGTTGGCTCTTTTGAAATTCAGTGTCTTTGTATTCCCTTTATGATTCCTATTTGTGTGATTTATACTGAAACTAATTGACCTGTGATCGCTGTTACCTAAATTGCCCCGTATTTCTACATCCGTGATCAGGTCTGTATTGTTGGTAATCAGTAGATCCAGTAATGTTTTATTTCTAGTTGGTGCGTCTACCATGTGACCCATAAAATTGTCCTGCAAGACTATAAGGAACTGGCGAGCCTTAAATGAATGCGCGGTTCCCTCCGCCCAGTCTATGTCTGGATAATTAAAATCCCCCATTATGATAACACTTCCCATCCTTGCTGCTAATCCAAATGGTGATAGGAGATCTGTCTCCACTTCCTCCCTCAGGTTAGGGGGTCTATAGCATACTCCCAGTATTATTTTCCCCTTAGCTTCATCCCTTTGGAGCTCTACCCATAAGGATTCCACCTCCTCCCTAGCTCCCTCAGTGATGTCATCTCTCACATTCACTTGTACATTATTCTTGATATATAGGCATTCCCCTTCCCCTTTTTTACCCTCTCTATGCTGCGTTAAAGGGTATACCCTTGAATGTTTTGCTAGCCAATTATGAGAGCTGTTGAACCAGGTCTCTGAAATTCCCACAAAATCTAAATCCTCCTCGTACAACAGTATCTCTAGTTCCACCCTTGTCCGCCATGCTCCTAGCATTGGCGAACATGCCACATAGTTTAGACCGGTCGCATATTGTCCTCGTATTGGGTGTTTTGAGATTGCAGCTAGGACTTGCTACTATACTTACCTTGTGTTTTTGTGCTTTGGTCAACCTACCACTAATGGCCCCAATACTACCCTCTGGAATATCTTCCGCGTTGACTATGTCCTTTACCTCTAGACCCTCCCCCCCATCGCCTAGTTTAAAAACCACTCTAACTTTTTGGCCATCTTCATTCCCAGCAGATCTGCACCCTCCTCCTTTAGGTGCAGTCCGTCCCTTCTATAGTACCGGTTATCGACTGAGAAGTCGACCCAGTCCTCCAGAGACCCAAACCCCTCCTTACTACCCCAGCTCTTCAGCCACTTGTTTACTTTCCTAATCTTCCTCTGCCTTTCTGGTGTGGCTCGATGTACCAGTAGTATTCCTGAGAATACTACCTTGGAGGTCCTTTTCCTCAATTTAGCTCCTAAGTCCCTAAAATCGTTCTTTAGGACACTCCATCTGCCTCTGACTTTGTAATTGGTGCCAACATGCACCATGACAGCTGGGTCTTCCCCAGCCCCTCCCAGTAATCTGTCCACAAGATCTGTGATGTGCCGAAAGCGAGCGCCCTGTGGACAACATACTGTTCGGCACTTCAGGTCTTTGTTACAGATTGCCCTCTCTGTCTTTCTAAGGATTGAGTCCCCTACCACCAGAATCTGTCTTTCCTTTCCCTTCGCTGCCCCCTCCCCACTCTCACTGGAGGAGTTCTTCCCCCGGCAGCTAGGAGAGTCCCTCAGCTACAGCAGTGCTGGTCCCTGACTGGTTTCACCAATGTCACTCAATGGAGCGTACTTTTTGGGATGCTCCAGTCCTGGATCGGCCTCCCTGGCACTTCTCCCTCTACCCTTCCTGACTGTCACCCATCTACTCTTTGCTAGTGCCTGCACCTCTTTGTCTCCACCCGCCTCTGTGCTGGCCCCTGCCGGCACCTGCCGCGTACGTTCCTGGCTCTCCTTTAGTATGGAGGCACTTCTCAGTGCTGACAGTTGCTTCCCCAGATTCAGAACCTGGGCTTCCAGGGAAACAATGTGCTTACATTTTGCACAGCAGTATTTGCTCTCGATCGGATGATCAAGGAACGCATACATGCAGCAAGATGTACAAAGAGTCACCTCTCCACACCCGCCGTACCCATCGTACCTATTAAATTTAGTGAGGATTGGGGATTATACCCTGTCCAAATTACCTAACAGCTAGCTTCCTGGCACTAATACTCAAGACAATACACAGGTACACAACAAGACAATACACAGGTACTCACAGACCTACGTGCACTCGCAGAACAGTCGCAGAACTACGTGCACTCGCAGACCTATATGCACTCGCAGAACAGTTGCAGACCCATGTGCACTCGCAGACCCATGTGCACTCGCAGACCTACGTGCACTCGCAGGCCACTCGCAGACCTACGTGCACTCGCAGGCCACTCGCAGACCTACGTGCACTCGCAGGCCACTCGCAGACCTACGTGCACTCGCAGGCCACTCGCAGACCTACGTGCACTCGCAGGCCACTCGCAGGCCACTCGCAGACCTACGTGCACTCGCAGGCCTACGTGCACTCGCAGACCTACGTGCACTCGCAGGCCACTCGCAGACCTACGTGCACTCGCAGGCCACTCGCAGACCTACGTGCACTCGCAGGCCACTCGCAGACCTACGTGCACTCGCAGGCCACTCGCAGACCTACGTGCACTCGCAGAACAGTCGCAGACCCACGTGCACTCGCAGAACAGTCGCAGACCCACGTGCACTCGCAGACCAACGTGCACTCGCAGTAAAAGTATGTGAGCCGGTCGGGAAGCATAAAAGTGACTAACGCCAAACCTTTTTTCTTGTTCATCACCCACCATGCCCAAAACCCTGCACGCTGAGGAATTATGTCAGCCCTTCCTACCTCTGGTAGTCACCGTCAGGCTCCTGGAAAATTGGGGTAGGCGCTACATAAATGTCATGTGTGGGTGTCTGGGGGGCTCCCTATTATACCTGGGTGATTAAGGGCCGGTTCACACCAGCACACAGTCAGTGTTTCCCACATAGCAGGTGAATACACTACCCTTGAGATCTGCTGCATGTGGGTGCCACTGTTTTGTTAATGGCACAACAAACACAGATCGCAAATGCAGTGTTTTTACAGGCACAAAATCGTGTGGTACCACAGTACTTTGCCGTTTGTTGCAGTGTGTTTTTAAAAGTGAATGGACTGTCAAAATGCTCACCACGGGAAAGCGTGTGTTCCCATGTGACCCTGGTACGAACTAGCCCTTAACCTAGGTTCACACTTCAGTGTTTGGTGCAAAATCTGACTTCCTGATCAATGTAATTTTAGTTTTAAATAGCATGATATAAAATAATGAATGTGGGGGCCTTTTGGTAGGTTCGATTTTTTTTTTTTTTGGTTGGCAGCATTCTTGGAATCGGGCAGCACAGTGTCTTGGGCCAGCCCTGGGAATTAGTGTCTGTAAATAGTTAATCTTCTTCTTATTTTTGGTGGGCAGGACAGACCCAGGTGGGCTGGCTTTGCTGGGTCCCCCTCAGTAGCCTGGGTAGAAATCTACAGGGTTTCCCCAGTGAATGACTGACAGGGAAGAGAGCCACTGCTTAGCAGTATTGTGGGAGCCCTGGCCAATCCCAAGCTGAGAGCTTGATGGGGCGGGCACCACATAAATACTGCTTGGGCCTGCTATGTGGGGAGTCATGTGGAGAGATGGAGATGAAGTGATGGAGTGCTGAGCCAGGAGGGGATCCTGGGGTGGAGGGAGGAGCTGCCTCTGGCTGGATGTGTGGTTGAGGTGACCACCGCTGTTCCTGCGCCACAGTCAGGACTAGCTGCTGCCATTCCTAAGGCTGGTGAAGAACAGGCACCCCAGTGAGCTGTACTGTCAGTAACCATCCCCCTTAGTAACAAGGATCAGAGAAAGTGGGGAATCTGTTCATTTGAACCTCTATAGCCATAAGAAGCAGCCAGGCACAGGGCCCAGCTAGTTTCCAGAGATCCCAGGAGGGATCCCACCCCTTGCTATAGGAGGACTGTGTTGTACTGCATTCAGAGACTGTGGGGTGAGAAGAGGAGTGGAAATACAGTTTTTGCAGTGTACTGTATGTGAAGTTTTGCTGTGAAAAAGACTGTGCCACATAGGAGAGGCTTCTCTTGGCCAGTCTGAAAATCTAAAAAGTAAATGGCTTAATGGCGTCATGGACCTTTCCCAAACCCTATTTAAGTTAGACTCTCCAAATAAATACAAAAATAACAATTTAATTGACTGTTCTCTGACTTTGGCTGTTGGGCTGGAATGTCTCCCGCCTGGCTGCACACACAGGGTGAACCCTTTTAAATCAAGTGACCTCTAGGGGGGTATCGCTACAGCGCGCGTCAAAGTTCTGATTTATTGGCGTAGAGTCTTTCTACTACATTCAGCCTAATTGAAGGCAGGTCTGACTAAGAACCCCATATTCTATGCATACCTCCCAACTGTCCCTGATTTTGAGGGACTGTCCCTGATTTGGAGCAATGTCCCTCTGTCCCTTATTCCTCCCTATTTGTCCCTCATTTAGGTCTGATCTATATAGTTGTATATAAAATGCACTTTTTATCTATCAAAAAGTGTTTCCCAGTGCTAAACCTTTCATCTGATTTCTAAATCGCTGCATTTGTAAATTCCTAAAGACAATATAAAGGAATAGTAGTGGTAAAATAAGCACTTGTGGGTTTAACCTTATTTTTTTGTACAATTCTCCTTTAAGGGGGCGTGGCAAAAGGTGTGTCCTATGCCTGCATACTTTTGCTGATAGGTGTCCCTCATTCCCATCTCAGAAAGTTGGGAGGTATGTCTATGTGCTGACATGAAACATGCTGACAGCAGGAGAGAGCGAAGTGAGCAGATGGATTAACATGTCAATGTCCATACACGCTCTGTCTGGGAAGTGACCAAGCTGTATTGCTTAACTGCAGGACAGAAAACCCACGTTCTAGATGTGCGGTGTTGGTCAGGGCTGTGTAAATCTCAGGACTGCTTTACACATTTACAAAATTACACATTGTTTGGCATTTAAAACAGATACTATAAACATATGTATTTGCAACTATGTATTCAGATTTTTGTCTGAAGTTTAGTTTTAATACTCACCTATACATTCAGGTGGTGATGGGTTCCATGTACTATCCATATTACAAACTATAGTGTCTGTTCCTTCCATTGCAAAACCTTTATTACATTCAAATCTCATCACAGAATTTAATGTGTATGGACCAACGAATCCTAAAAGCTTTCGTGAGTGTGGGATTTCCGGTGGCTCACAGTTAACTTCTACAATAAAAAAACAACCAAGCATTATAACTAATTCATAACCAACAAATTCATAATGCATAGCAGTAGTAAATGTGATATATATATATATATATATATATATATATATATATATATATATATATATATATATATATATATATATATATATATATAGTAGGGATAAGCTGACCTGCCTTGGGTACGGTTAAAGCAGCATTGGGCGAAGTTCAGATGCCGAACCTGACTCCCATTGAAATCATTTGGAGCCAAACTTGTCAAACTAAAAACTCAATTTTTCTGGGCTTTCTGGATTTTTTTTCTGGATTTTTTTTTTTGGGCTTTCTGGATTTTTTTTTTTTTTTAAAGCTCTATTCGAACAGGAGCAGTGATTTTAAATGCTTAAAATTAAACATTAAAAATAACAAATTCTGTTAAATGACATACCTGAGGGAGTGCCCTAATCCTGAAGGGGTCACCTTGGTGATGCACAGAAAATTTTGGGTTGAACTGGATAGACTTGTGTCTTTTTTCAACCTGACTAACTATGTAACTATGTAAAATGCTGCAGCAGCACTGACATTTACAAAGGAAAAAAGTGTTAATTGCTGGCTATTTATTTTTTTAAACAGCATACAGACCCCTCTAGGGGGCTGCTATGTATTTTGAGGACCTTTGCAGGGGTCCATGTGCTGTTTATTTTCTTTGTAAATGTCAGTTTGGCTATAGCACATCCTAGAATTAAAAGGAAAATGTGTGTAGAGTCCCCCCAAAAATACATACTAGACCATTTGAGTCTGGTGTGAATTTAAAGGTGGTAGTTTAGGCAAAAAAAAATAAAAAATTGAGGTCTCCCCAGGAAATCCATACCAGACCCTTTGGATTTGGTATGGATGTTAAGGTGGATCTCCGTGCAAAAAAACAAAACAAAGAAAAGCTTGAAGTCTTCCTAAAAAAAAAAAATCATGCTAGACCCTTAAACGGGGCATGCAGCCTGCCTGGCCAGGAAAAAAGGAGGGGGGGGGGAGTGCGCACCCCCCTCCTGAACCATACCAGGCCACATCCCCCCAACATGGGGGGGGTGCCTTGCAACCCCCATGTTGGTGAGGACAAGGGCTTCTTCCCACAACCCTGACTGGTGGTTTGGGGCTTATCAGAATCTGGAAACCCCCTTTAAAAATAAGGGCCCCCCAGATATCTCCTCTGCCCAATGTAGTACCTCTACTCAAAAAATAATAAAGGATATCAAAATGTCTGACAGGTCCTTTATTAAAGGCTATATTTTATGTTATGTGGCCTGGGGATTCCACGCCATATAAGTGAATGGGCCAGGTGACGTCAGTGGATGGTAAAAACTCAACAGATACAAGCACCCACTGCTTCCCTAGCAACTGCTGACAGCTGGAAGCCATCACATTTTTAGCCTGATTTTAAAATGAATAAAGTCATTGAATTAGATTAACACTAATCATCTTAAAAAAAAAAAAAAAAAACCTTGGGTAGTTAGCCATTTTTTGGGGAGTTTTTATGGCTTAGGCCACTGTTCAGTTATGGGGGTTTTTTTTGTTTGTTTTTATGACAATGTAATTCAGTCTTCAAACACTAATAATAAGGGTTTCTAGGTAAAAGTATTAATAAAAAGCCCACTATTAGTTTAAAATCTGACAAAACCACACCTGAGTCTAGTGTACTCAGATATTTGAGATATATTTGAGATACTATGTGACTGCTGTACACTTGACATATATTTACAATGCATTCAGATTTACAAAAAGATCTTAAAGGGGTCCATGTATAAAAAATGTGCAGAACTATTTTCCCTGTGAAATTGAATGTACATTTGTTTTGCGCAAAAGCCTGCAATATCATATGTTTCTAATCTATTTTCTTTCCAAGTTGGATGTTCGTTATGCATAAGAATAGAGTATCATAGAAAATAAATACTTATTTACTATGATTCAATCAGCTCCATCTAGTGGCCATATTGCAATATTTTGTCGAATTATGCTATTATAAATGAAGAACATCTGACCTGGAGAGAAAATAGCTTAGGAACATTTGATTTTGCCGGCATTCACAGAGAATGAATGTAATTAGAGAATGTAATTATCAACACATCCCAAAGTGTGTCCAGAGCAAAAAATGTGTTTTTTTTTTAATTTTTTTATTTGGATATAGTAGGGAAAGGTTAAACCTGTCAAGTTTTAGTACTGTGTTCCAACTGGTGAGTTTCACTGTCTTATATTTGTCCTAGTGACCCTTGTCAGTGGTACTGTAAATGAGGGAAGATTGAAAATTAAATTGTGGAACAAGAATTGAGGGGAAACAATTTTTCAGGTGACAACTGTCTGTTGGGAGATTTTCCCACATTCTGTGGAGTCTACAGGTCAGAAAGTGAAGGAAATGTCTTCAAAGGGCTGTTCTGACAAAGCCCCAACCCCCAAAACTTCTGGGTAGTGTCAAAGCTCCTAGCTAATCATTTGTCCCTACACATTCCCATTGGGGCTTCACTGGACAGTAGGAATGTGCAGGAGGTAGGAAGGGTGGGCAAGTTTTGGCACTATAGAAAGTGTCATCTTTTGCCTTTCAGAGGTTTATTTTTTTTTTCATACAAAGAAAAAAATTTCTCCCAATAAAAGACTATTTTGGGAATATTTATAATATCCAACAAATAATCACTAAAACCTAGACCTAGGAAAAACTGATTTGGTCATTGTTTAGCACATGATTTTTAAGACATGATCTATTACATATGCCATATATGGCCAATTTTACTGTGTTCCAGAAAAAAAAAACCCACTGAAAAATCTAACCTATACAGCGTGGCATGGGATCACTCCAGTTTCCATTGTCTGTGCAGAATACAGAGCTGTCATACTCCGTCACCATGTTAGGACTAGTGCATTCATATCGTATAGCATCTGAAAATTCATACTCTTCTTTCTCAGGGGAAAAAGTCCCATTAGGAATTGCTGGAGGAGGGGGACACATTACAACTGAAAGGCAAAAATTCATCTATGCTTAGTAAATGAAAACAGACGATAAATAGATATTTTCACCCTGTTGGTGTTTTTAAATACATTTTTTTTTCTTTTGGAATGAGTAATAAGGGGTAAGTAGGTACAGTATCTCACAAAAGTGAGTACACTCCTCACATTTTTGTAAATATTTTATTATATATTTTCATGTGACAACACTGAAGAAATGACACTTTGCTACAATGTAAAGTAGTGAGTGTACAGCTTGTATAACAGTGTAAATTTGCTGTCCCCTCAAAATAACTCAACACACAGCCATTAATGTCTAAACCGCTGGCAACAAAAGTGAGTACACCCCTAATTGGGCCCAATTAGCCATTTTCACTCCCGGTGTCATGTGAGTCGTTAGTGTTACAAGTTCTCAGGTGTGAATGTGGAGCAGGTGTGTTAAATTTGGTGTTATTGCTCTCACTCTCTCATACTGGTCACTGGAAGTTCAACATGGCACCTCATAGCAAAGAACTCTCTGAGGATCTGAAAAAAAAAATTGTTGCTCTACATAAAGATGACCTAGGCTATAAAAAGATTGCCAAGACCCTGAAACTGAGCTGCAGCACGGTGGCCAAGACCATACAACGGTTTAACAGGGCAGGTTCCACTCAGAACAGGCCTCGCCATGGTTGACCAAAGAAGTTGAGTGCACATGCTCAGCGCGATATCCAGAGGTTGTCTTTGGGAAATAGATGTATGAGTGCTGCCAGCATTGCTGCAGAGGTTGAAGGGGTGGGGGGGGTCAGCCTGTCAGTGCTCAGACTATACGCCGCACACTGCATTAAACTGGTCTGCATGGCTGTTGTCCCAGAAGGAAGCCTCTTCTAAAGATATTGCACAAGAAAGCCCGCAAACAGTTTGCTGAAGACAAGCGGACTAAGGACATGGATTACTGGAACCATGTCCTGTGGTCTGATGAGACCAAGATAAACATATTTGGTTCAGATGGTGTCAAGCGTGTGTGGGGGCAACCAGGTAAGGAGTACAAAGACAAGTGTGTCTTACCTACAGTCAAGCATGGTGGTGGGAGTGTCATGGTCTGGGGCTGCTTGAGTGCTGCCGGCACGGGGGAGCTACAGTTCATTGAGGGAACCATGAATGCCAACATGTACTGTAACATACTGAAGCAGAGCATGATCCCCCCCCCCCTTCGGAGACTGGGCCGCAGGTCAGTATTCCAACATGATAACGACCCCAAACACACCTCCAAGACAACCACTGCCTTGCTAAAGAAGCTGAGGGTAAAGGTGATGGACTGGCCAAGCATGTCTCCAGACCTAAACTCTATTGAACATCTGTGGGGCATCCTCAAACAGAAGGTGGAGGAGCACAAGGTCTCTAACATCCACCAGCTCCTTGATGTTGTCATGGAGGAGTAGAAGAGGACTCCAGTGGCAACCTGTGAAGCTCTGGTGAACTCCATGCCCAAGAGGGTTAAGGCAGTGCTGGAAAATAATGGTGGCCACGCAAAATATTGACACTTTGGGCCCAATTTGGACATTTTCACTTAGGGGTGTACTCGCTTTTGTTGCCAGCGGTTTAGCCATTAATGGCTGTGTGCTGAGTTATTTTGAGGGGGCAGCAAATTCACGCTGTTATACAAGCTGTACACTCACTACTTTACATTGTAGCAAAGTGTCATTTCTTCAGTGTTGTCACATGAAAAGATAGAATACAATATTTACAAAAATGTGAGGGGTGTACTCACGTGAGATACTGTATATGAGGGCCCCGTTTTAAATATGGAGTCTTCTATATTCCTAGTTCCTCCCCACAAGCCCCTACATTCTTTTTAAGGGACCAGGTGTGGGGACAAGATGCCTTGCAAAGGCGGAGGGCAGCTTTACCTTCCAGTGTTGAAAAGTGTGTGGCCTGGTATGATACAGGGCAGAGATAGGCAACCCTTGAGAGGTCAAAGATTACTGGGATGTGGCACCCTTTTTAAAAAAAAAGAAATTAACTAGCAAGCCTTCAATAAAAAGTAAGGATGGCATGAAGAAAACGTAGAAAATTATATTAAAGCAAATGTAACTATAAAAATACAAACTGAGCCTACCTTTAAAAGTTAGCTTCAGCAAGAAACTCGGCATTCACTTTCATTCACAATTTTTTTCATGTGTGGGCATCCATTATGAGAACAGAACACCTGGAATTGCAGGATGACTTTCTCAACTTGTTTCATGCCTGTCTCCTCAATGCTAGCTGGCTGCCTGCTCTAGTGTAAGTAGTAGTAGGAGGGCATAATACAGGGGAGTCAAGAGGGTATGATACGGAGGGGTCAGGAGGGCACGGTACAGTGGGGTCAGGAAGGCACACTACATGGGTTCAGAAGGGCACACTACAGGGGGGTCAGGAGAGCACAGAAACCATTTCCTGATGCAGAGTGGAGCAGGGAAGCTGCTGTGGTAAGCTTTCCAAACATTTATTTTCTTTCATTTCATATTGGATCCTAATAGAAGATTCTTGTGAGTTTACTTTTTCTTTTGATCAATATTTCCCTGAAATACCAACCATCTGCATTAGCCTGGCAAACTTCTTTTGCTGAAAGTCCCCATTGACTTTCAGGATAAACTCAAATAGGATGTGGATTTTGATTGTGCAAAAGCTGAAAAAAAACAACAATGAATATTCCAGAAGATGTTTATCAAACAACCACAATGTACCTGATAGTGACTTGTTCCGTGAATTGTATATCTCTGCAATGCATGCACAGGAAAATACCTGATAATTTGCTATAAGTCCAGTGTGCTCCCAATCTCTCTTTGAACTGACAACACAATGCCTCTACTGCACTGAAATCTCAAGCAGTGTTGTCTACCCTGCCTGCTGAACTACAGAACTCTATCTCTCTGCTGTCTCCACATGCATACATTGATTTCTTTCCCAGAAAAATAATGCTGCTACCTTGTCTTCTGCAATTTTTCACAGAACTGGTGAGAACAGGACATTAAGTAGTGTTACGCATCAGAATCCCAATACACCTGACCTAATTTGGATCTTATGTTTTAAATACCACACATACATCCTCCTCAAAGAAAGTGAGCTCAGGGACATTTAACAGCAACCAAATCTGATGGCAGACACCAAGTATTCAAGACAAGCCAGCTCTCACTGATTTATTAATTGCATGCAGATTGTCAAGGGAATTTTTATCAAGTGCCCCAACATTCTTCAAGGGCCCCAATGATGGCCGGCAGATAGATCATATTAGGGACTGTCCCTTCCGTTACTCCTCACTAGCTCCCCCCCTCCAAATTAGTCCTTTTAGTTTATTTTATCACCACTTATTTGGTTGCTGCTTTTCTAGGCATAGCATAGCTGTCATCAGTGCTCGTGAACAGTATAGCCTTACTCGTTTATAGATTAAATTCCTTCTCTGCTCACAGTTGCACAACTGGTGGCATTGTTACCATTTATGTTGATTGGGAGTCTCAATTCTAACAGTACCTAATATCCTGTCAGTCATAAAATTAAATGTCCATTAACTGTTAATATTGTTTTTATTCGGTTACCTATTGACCTAACTTTCAGAGAACATTGTTGCTGGGTGTCAGGAACCAGTTCAGTGGACTTTATGGTACTGAATGCATATATATATCTATATAGGTCTACATCCCCCAGGTGGGTAAGAGAGGTTGAGATTCTTGGAAAGGCCAAGGTACAGGACAAGAGGACCTATCCTTTGCAGCGGCACCTGCAGGAGTAGAGCTACACTGACATGTCCCATTAATTTATATGAAGTATGAACTTTAATGGCATTACAGCTTAATGACAGGTCCACTTATAAGAATTCCCCAATGCGCTTTGTGATGTTCTCCTTTAATAGAATTTAAAGCACTTTTTACCTTCACAGGAAGGAAGCATGTTACTCCATGTTCCGTCTGCTTGACACTCTCGGTAATTCTTTTTTGAAACCATATTGTACCTTGAAAGATGAATATATAACCAGAAATAAATACATTTGTCACCATATCTCTTACAGCAATGCTCTGGGATGCTGAAAGGCAGAGGCAACTGGGGGCGAATTATATAGCAACTGAAAATATCAGGAATTTCATTCTGCCATTTCACTGGCTTTATGTTGCTTCTGCTGATGGTCTTTATACCAGTTTATAAAGTAGAGATGTAAAAGTATAAAAGGAAAAAAAAGTTGGAGATTAAAAAAAAGAGATCCGCCCTTAGTTTTCTCTGCATGTCATGCATTACAAGAACCAAAAAAGAACCAAAAAATGGTTAATATCACTACAATACATATTTTAAAAACGATTTCTTTTCTTTCTTTCTTGTTGTAAAAAAATATTGTTTACAGAGCTCAATAGCTCAACCTGAGATGTACACACACAAATAAATACAGTAAGTCAGACTCAACTTATTGGGTGAAAGTGTATGGGAAATAGGTTGTCCAAGGCCAGGCTGCAACCAGATAAAGTTGTACAAGATTTTATTTGAGTTGTACAAGGCCAGGCTGCAACTAGATAACTACTGCTGAGCTATCCTTTTAGAAAACCTGTAGTGCTCTGAGAATTATTTATGTAAGTTTAAATTTGTAAAACCATTTAGGGAGAGCTGGCAGTTTGAATAGGAGGAGTTAGTTGCTATACAAGCCTTTAACGTGCTATATTGCACTATATTACAGTGTATTGCAGTGTGGTGGGCTCAGAGACCCAACAATCTATTCCAGGACTACCTTTTTGTTTGTGTGAAAGCAACAACTGTAGTTGCTGTTTGGCTGATGAGCCCCCTTGCAGTCTTTTTATTATTATTATTATTATTTATTATTCATTTATTTTGTTTTATTTCACATTTAGCTAGCTTTTTTCTGCTAGGCTTAAAAATGTGTTTGGGCTATGGTATTTCAGAGTTTGTTTTATTCTATATTTTTTTTTTTTAATGGGGTGATTTATTTTAGTTTTTCTGTTAGGGCCTCTTTTTATCTTGGGGTGCACAGTGTACACTTGTTGCTGACACAGGAAAGGCTGCCCTAGGTTTGCAGCATATCACCACAAACTAGTGCACTATAGTAGTATGCACCAAAGTACCACATATCTCCCCTTTCTATTGTCATAGCTGTCTTTAAATTTAGGCACTACACTTTAATTGAAAAAATGTCAAGCAGGTCTAAAGTGAAAGGCAGGACAAAGGTGGAATAAAGTATAAGTCCAGTCAAATTCTAACTATACTTAAAGCTGCTCCTGCCCTCATTCCACGTCTATTCTAAGTACCCTGTAAAGGAAAAATGTTTACACTTACCTATTCTGAGGGTGCTCCAGTCTGGTCACATGATCTCCCTAGCGTCTAGCTTCAGTAAAGAGGAAAGATCTCCGACAACAGCTGCAGAGGCTAGGCAGTGATTTCCCCTATAGACTTACTATGGGTCATCTCTTGTCGGCTGTCCCTTCTGTACACTGAAGCCAGCACTGGGAGCCAATCATGCAACCAGACCGGAGCGCCCTCAGCATAGGTAAGTATAGACATTTTTTCTCTACAGAAGGGCTCTCAAAACCTTCTAAACACAGGGCCAGTTTACTGTCCTTTGGAGTTTAGGGGGGCCTGACTGTGGCCAGTGTAAGTATAAATTGTCCTGGTATCAGTGGGAGTAAACAATGCAAACAATTCCTCCCTCTAGAACATCTAAACATGTACTAGGGAGAGGAGCAGTGCCCCATTATTGGTGTCAGTGGGAGGAATAGTGCCCCATTATTGGTGTCAGTTTGAGGAATAGCACCCCACCGTTGGCGTCAATGGGAGAAATAGTGTCCCATTGTTGGTGTGAATGGGAGAAATAGTGTCCCATTGCTGGTGTGAATGGGAGAAATAGTGTCCCATTGTTGGCGTCAATGGGAGAAATAGTATCCCATTGTTGGTGTGAATGGGAGAAATAGTGTCCCATTGTTGGCGTCAGTAGCAGGAAATATGCCCCATTGTTGGTGTCAGTGCAAGGAATAGTGTCTTGTAGTAGGGTAAGAAAAGTGCCCCAAGATCCAGGCAATGGCAAGCAATGGGCCACATCTGGCCCCCAGGCCGCAGTTTGGAGACCACTGGTCTACAGGTTTTTTTAGAATAAGCTTAGAATGAGGGTGGGAGCAGGTTAATGTATAGTTAGGATGTGACTGGGCTTCCATTTTAGCCCTTTAGGGGCTAAAGTATTAGTATCAGTATCAACCTCTCATATCACTTGGTGATCCTGCCACTAACACAATTCCTGTCCAAGGGTAAGAACCTTCACTTAGGGGGTCTCTTTTATATATATATATATATATATATATATATATATATATATATATATATATATATATATATATATATATATATATATATATATATATATATATATATATATGATGTGATGATCTCACTAATTGATACAGTAGTTACATTACACCTGATAAATAGAATATATCTTCTCAATAAAGTAAATAAATAAAGTGGGGTGACACCTCATGATTCCATTACAAAATTCAGGCAGTGGTAAAAAACAAAAAATAAATGTATGTGAATAATATTAAAAATAAAAAATTATTTAAAAATATATAAACTATATTAACCTCCAAGAGTGGCATCTTCTAACAATTTTGACTGCTGACAGTTTATGATTATGTAACTCTATATACAGTATATAGTAGACCAGTGGTTGTCAATTTACAAGGTATAGGGGGGCTCATATGTAGCCCCTGATACCTCCAAAGAACCACAAATAATATTTAATTTGTGTAATGGTATAGAAGACTGTCACAGGCTTTTTAGTAGAAAATGGTCAGAGACTGTTCTACAGTTGTTGATGGAGCCCAAAGTCATGGTGTAGGAGACAACAGAAATTGTGGTATATGTAAGATGAGGTTTCCAAAGATCATTGGTAATAAAGGTCAGTTAACAAATCAATACTCAAATCAACCACTACTGACTGCTGGGGATGGAGGACCACACCAATGGGTTGCATGTAGCCCTCAGGCCACAGGTTGGCCACCAAGGATTTAAACTCACCCCAGATTACAGTGATATGTTACTCTTGAGCCAAAGAACAAGCTTTCAGCTTCAGTATATCCATTTTCTATGTCACCAGGATATCCACATGATCTTACTGTAAAACAGAAGACAAAACTTGATTAGCTGTCTTTATTCCATAAATTGCCATTCTGCAATCTCAGACAAATGTTGGGCTAATCTTTTGGAATTCCAATTTTATAAAAAAATATATATATAAAAAACTGACACACTAGCCATTTTGGAATTTTAATGTTGTTTAAAATTGCCTTCCGATTTTCTAAAAGTGCCAAAAAATTAAATGCCATATTGCAAACTTGAGTTGTGTCTAAACATATTTGGACACTGAAAGCCCCCATAAATGTCACTTCCTGCTTGTAAAAGTGGTTCATCAGTTTTCTCAGAACTCTACACTAAGATACAAGTAAAATTTTAGGCATCCTCTGCGATACGAATTTCATTTTCGGTGAGATACTCCCTGTGGGTTAATTACTTCTAAAGGGATGCAGACACTGCAACTTCTCTCATCTGATTAGTGAACGTTCACCAGGTAATTATAATGAACACATAATCTCCAAAGTTAGGAATCTGCTACAAAGATTGTTAAAATTCATGTACATACTGTAGATCAACAAAAGCAAGACTGTCATTTTGCTGGCATAATGTGCACTTACCTATAGTCAATTTCTGCTCCCCCGGTGCACTAATACCTAGGCGTTCCCATAAGGCAGTTTCCTGCCCAACCTATATTCCTATTTGCTCTCACTATGATGGTCTGCCTTACTAGCACACAGAAATATAGTATGTGGGAGACAGGAAGCAGTGGGTGAGCTATGACACTATAAGCCAGCCTTTTTCAACCAGGGTGCCTTCAGGTTGCTTCAGGGGTGCCTTGGCAAAATGCCTAAAAATTGGCCAAAACTTGTGTAGCACTCTCTAGGTAGGTAGGTGCTAGAGAGAAGTTTGGTAGGTTAGGTCTGTTTGTTTTTATTTGTTTATTTTTTATTGTTTATTATTTGGGTTGGTAGTGGCTGAGGATAGCAGCTGGTGACTACCAGGCATGATCACTAAGACCTCCCTCTTCTTTCTAGAGCCTTCTGGAAGGTACTAGAAAGAGAGGAGGAGAGGAGAGGTGGAGCTGCCTGGGGTGTTCTAAGGAGCCCTGACCAATCCCCAACCTGTATTGCTGGGGAGGAGTTGGAGTTGTTCAGAGCTTGGAGATAGAATGCTAGGCTGTCAGGGCCTTCGAGGGAGCTCCCCAGTCTGGGGGGGGTGACCTTGGGCCTGGGGCTTGGGTGCGGACAGAGCCCTTTAAGAAAGCGTGAAGGTTCTGGACAGTAGACACCACAGGAGGATCAAGAGAGGACAGCAGGAGAGATCATTGCCAGGCAAGTCTCCAGCCAGGAGCCAGGAGAGGGCACTAATGTTGAGTGTCCTACTTGTGTGGATGTTGCTGCATTAGGTATTAGAATAGTTTTTAAATTTAGAATGGGGTGCCTCAAAATTGCCCATAATTTGTAAAAGGTGCCTCAAGATTGTCCATCATTTTTAAAGGGTGCCTTGACTAAAAAAAGTTGAGAAACACTGCTATAAGCAAACACAAAGGCTTTGACCTATTACAACGGAGGGCAATCAGGGAAAGCAGAGGGGGTAAAACATTCTGCCAGGATGTGTAGGTGTTCTGCCCCGCTTTTGTATTATTATTCTGTGTTGTATTGAACTGCAATAGCTTATCACTTTCCTGTAGTATTCTGACATCTAGTAGTGGCTTGGGTCACTACAACTTGCTTACTAATGTAATTTTGGTATCTTGCTCTGTCCCCCCTCCTGTTTAATGCTAGTTTGTTTAGTCCTAATTAAACCCTCCCCATTTCTTCCAGGTTTCCTCAGTGTTAGCTGTCTGCAAAGACATGGCTCAGGCTCAGAAGTTATTGTCTCCTGTCGAATTGTCGAATTTTCAGATGGGAAATGTTGGATGTGACCTTGTTGGAAAGTCCGACCGTGTATATGCTCCATCAACATCGAACATTTGCTGTCGGACTTTCCACCAACAAATGTTTCTTAGTAGGTTCTCAAATTTTCCGCCAACAAAACTTTATCGGAAAGTCCAATTGTGTGTACACAAGTCCGTTGCACAAAAGTTCACACATGCTCGGAATCAAGCAGAAGGAGCCGAACTGGCTATTGAACTTCCTTTTTCTCAGCTCGTCGTACATCTTGTACGTCACCACGCTCCCAGAATTGTTGGCCAACATTTGTGTGACCGTGTGTATGCAAGACAAGTTTGAGCCAACAACCTTCGAACAAAAATCCATTGTTTTGTTGGCAGGAAGTCTGATCGTGTATACGCGGCATTACATTTCAAAAGACTGGAAAAACATCCTCTGTACTGCAACAGCTGAAGTAAAATTGTGTTGGATTCAGCTTCTGTGTCCTATTGAAGAGTTAAGCTGCCTGTTGATGGTGCCAAGTCAGCAGATGACCATACTGTCTGGATAGACTGGGTCTAAGGAGGCATTTGATTAGAACAGTAGGCACCTCTAATGCTGTGTACACACGATCAGAATTTCCGACAACAAAACCGTGGATTTTTTTCCGAAGGATGTGGGCTCAAACTTGTCTTGCATACACACAGTCACACAAATGTCGGAAATTTCAAACATAAGAACGCGGTGACGTACAACACATACGATGACCCGAGAAGAAGAAAGTTCTAAAGCCAGTGCGGCTCCTTCTGCTTGATTCCGAGCATGTGTGAGCTTTTGTGCTACGGACCGCTGTATGACCGGCACTTACCCCATCTTGGTGGCGAGTCAGGCAGCGAGCTGTGGGACAGCTCCTGTGTCCTCCATGCTTCCCCCTTCTCTCTTCTTCTGTTCTGCTAGGCGTCCAATAGGGGCGCCTGTGCTTTCAGCCAATCAGGTGACGAGTATTAGACTTGAGCTTTCTGATTGGCGGGGAGGTGGTTCAGTGTTAGAAAAGCAAATATTCATTTGCTTTTCTAACACATCTGGGTGGACTCCGAGCGTAAAGCTCTGCGCTCCAAGTCCACCTTTTTTGAAGCCTATTAGAGCCAATTGAGTACACCCCTCACATTTTTGTAAATATTTTATTATATCTTTTGAGACAACACTGAAGAAATTACACTTTGTTACAATGTAAAGTAGTTAGTCTACAGCTTGTATAACAGTGTAAATTTGCTGTCCCCTCAACATAACTCAACACACAGCCATTAATGTCTAAACCACTGGCAACAAAAGTGAGTACACCCCTAAGTAAAAATGTCCAAATTGGGCCCAATTAGCCATTTTCCCTCCTCGGTGTCATGTGACTCGTTAGTGTTACAAGGTCTCAGGTGAGAATGGGAAGCAGGTGTGTTAAATGTGGTGTTATCGTTCCCATTCTCTCATACTGGTCACTGGAAGTTCAACATGGCACCTCATGGCAAAGAACTCTCTGAGGATCTGTAAAAAAAGAATTGTTGCTCTACATAAAGATGGCTTAGCCTATAAGAAGATTGCCAAGACCCTGAAACTGAGCTGCAGCTCGGTGGCAAAGACCATACAGCGGTTTAACAGGACAGGTTCCACTCAGAATAGGCCTCGCCATGGTCAACCAAAGAAGTTGAGTGCATGTGCTCAGCGTCATATCTAGAGATTGTCTTTGGGAAATAGACATATGAGTGCTGCCAGCATTGCTGCAGAGGTTGAAGGGGTGGGGAGTCAGCCTGTCAGTGCTCAGACCATACGCCTCACACTGCATCAAATTGGTCTGCATGACTGTTGTTCCAGAAGTATACCTCTTCTAAAGATGATGTACAAGAAAGCCCGTAAACCGTTTTCTGAAGACAAGCAGACTAAGGACATGGATTACTGGAACCATGTCCTGTGGTCTGATGAGACCAAGATAAAATTATTTGGTTCAGATGGTATCAAGCGTGTGTGGTGGCAACCAGGTGAGGAGTACAAAGACAAGTGTGTCTTGCCTACAGTCAAGTATAGTGGTGGGAGTGTCATGGTCTGGGGCTGCATGAGTGCTGCCGGCACTGGGGAGCTACAGTTCATTGAAGGAATCATGAATACCAACATGTACTGTGACATACTAAAGCAGAGCATGATCCCTTCTCCTCAGAGACTGGGCCACAGGGCAGTATTCCAACATGAGAAGGACCCCAAACACACCTCCAAGACGACCACTGCCTTGCTAAAGAAGCTGAGGGTAAAGGTGAAGGACTGGCCAAGCATGTCTCCAGACCTAAACCCTATTGAGCATCTGTGTGGTATCCTCAAACGGAAGGTGGAGGAGTGCAAGATCTCTAACATCCACCAGCTCCGTGATGTCTTAATGGAGGAGTGGAAGAGGACTTCAGTGGCAACCTGTGAAGCTCTGGTGAACTCCATGCCCAAGGGGTTTAAGGCAGTCCTGGAAAATAATGGTGGCCACACAAAATATTGACACTTTGGGCCCAAATTGGACATTTTCACTTAGGGGTGTACTCACTTTTGTTGCCAGCGGTTTAGACATTAATGGCTGTGTGTTGAGTTATTTTGAGGGGACAGCAAATTTACACTGTTATACAAGTTGTACACTCACTACTTTTTATTGTACCAAATTGTCATTTCTTCAACGTTGTCACATGAAAAGATATAATAAAATATTTACAAAAATGTGAGGGGTGTACTCATTTGTGTGAGATACTGTATGTGCAGTATATTCATGCTATGTGTATTTAAATATATGAGATGTTTTTTTACAGTATTTATCGCAATATGCTATGTTTACGATCCATGTCAATAAATATGAATTTTTCATTTATTGCCTGTCATTTGCCATATGCAAAGTCCCATCCTCTTCCTTATTTTCCTGAACCAGGGATGGAGGCATGCTTCATTTAAAGTCCCAAAACTTTTTCCTTATGAAATGAAGAACAGGGACGGACCGGACCCCTGCTGCGAGCCACATCCGGTAGCAGTGTGAACCCAGCCTAAATCTACAACTTAGAATAACACATGGAGATCCTGCCACATAGGTCTTTGTTTAGGCACTTCCTGTTACAGAGTTATGGTTGTCTCCTGATTGTATCCCAGTGTTGTCAACCTGTTATATGCGTTCCTCGTTAAGTGGCCATGCTGACACTATGGGGTTGATTTGCTAAAGGTAAATAGTCTGTGCACTGCAAGTGCAGTTGCTCTAATTCTGAGAGGAACATGTCAGGAAAATAAAAAACAGCATTTTTGCTTGCACATTATTGGATTATAGAAATCAGCAGAGCTTCCCCTCATTTCAGAGATTCCACTAAGATCGGGAGCAACTGCACTTGACTTGCACAGTATATTTGCCTTTAGTAAATCAACTGCATTGTCTCTGAAAGTCAGCCCAGAGCAATGATACGCAGCCAACACCCGAGCAAGTGAATGTAGACAGGTCACTAAAAAAACGGGAATATCAGCAGCTAAGAAAAAGGAATTTAAAATGGTGAAATCAGTACAATATTCATTGTAGCAGAGTCCCGGGCCCCCAGAGGTCTAATTGTGACCTCAAGAGTTAGGGAGAGCTGACATCCTTCCTTGTAAAGTGGGTTACCAGGCATGGTGGGTGTAATGCAAGATGAAATGATGGGCGCCAGTCACTTTTTGAATGCGAATAAGAGATTTATTGTCTCTTAAGAAGAACTGTGGGAGAGCAGGCCAGGACACCTTTAAGTAGATGCAATGTTAATTAGCAGGCTCCGAAGCACTATAGGAAGACAGCTATACAGGGAAAGGCCTCCAGCCGGATGCTACGTCTGTATAGGTAGGACCGCTGTCTCCTATGGCACTGAACTTGTAACAGTCCCTAAAGGTAGTTGTACCTAACTCTTGGTAACACAGAACAGTCCATCTCTTATCTCACAGTATCCCACTGTAGGTCTTCAATCACTGAGCTCTCAGTCTCTCACTAGACGTCCAGATCCCAGTCATCACCTGATCTCCTGAGCTCCTCCACAGCTATCGCGCTGTATCCTCCTCAAACGTCACCCCCGCTAACCTGCTGGGTCCCTGGCTTGGCACTTGCTGAAGCTTTCCCACTTCTTCACCATCCCTGGCTGGTGAGAAGGCTGCTCTGGTACTTGCTCAAGCTTACTCACTGTAGTCTCCGGTAATAAGGTGGATGGTCTTCCCTTTACCTCCGACCACAACTGGTTCCCTGTCCAGCTGAACCTTCACAACTCGGTTGGACTCCAATCCTGCAGTCCCAACCCTACGCTGCTTCTCCTGCTCCTGGATAGGCCTCAGGCAGCCTAGCAGCCAGGTGTCCCCGGGATAGGCCTCAGGCTTCCGGCCTAGCAGCCCGGGGCGACATAACACACGTCCACCCAGACAGCCGTCCAGGCGGCACAGAACCCCAATCACCTCCACCCAAATAAATAGGCTCTCCCAGGAGGCCAAGGGACTAAAGAAACCCTTGCCTATTGGCTGAGACACCCCATCCATTCATGATCTGTCCTTGCTATGCCCTTGTCTAATGTCGCCAGCCACAATGCCACCTAGTGACAGAAGAGAAAAGTGCAGCAATTCCAGAATTAGAGGGAAGTCAGTGGATCTCCTAACAATTAGCCAGGACAATTACTACCTGGCAAACTAAATTTGTTAGCAACCCTGCCTAAACACCAGGGTGCTACATTCACGAAAAGCAAATAATGGCAACTGTTAATGATACACAGTGCTTAGAAAATAAAATGTCCCGTTAGGCCCCTTTCACACGGACGCCTCTGTGCAGCAGATTCCGCTTGCTCAGTGGGGGATTGTGTCGCTGACCCCCGCTGAGCAGTCGGATGACAGGTCCTGTCCGCTCCGCTGTGCAGAGTGGACACGGACACCACTCTTCTGTGAGGAAATCAGATGGAAACGGACCATCTGTCCATTTCCATCCGATCCAATCATCCAGACAGATGGAAAATAGGACCACCATCCATCTGGTTTTTGCGGGCAGGATCGGATAGCGGTGGGTGTCGACGGACATGTCACCGCTGACATCCGCTACTCCTTAGAGGAGACTGGAGGGTCCGATCAGGTCTGCCTGAAAAACTGACAGGCAGACCTGATCGGACAGCCCGTGTGAAAGGACCCCTAAGGTTAAGATATTATTTAAAGTGATTGTTAAGTTGCTTTTTTTAAACAACAAATACGTAATACTCACCTGTTCTGCGCAAGGGTTTTGCACAAAGTGGCCCCGATCCTCCTTTTCTGGGGTGCCCCGGTGGCACTCCTAGCTCCTCCTCTTCATGGAGTGCCCCCACGGAAAACCGCATTCCATGGGGGCACCCGTGCGGGCACGCTCCCAAGTCCCGCTGCTGCGTCTATTGACACAGACAGTAGGACTCGGCCCTGCCCCCGGCTCCCGTGTCACTGGATTTGATTGACAGCAGAGGGAGCCAATGGCTCCTGCTGCTATCAGTCTATCCAATGAGGATCTGAGACAGCGGTTGGAGCTGCAGGGCTCGTGCTCGTCACTGGAATGATCGGTTTCAGTTAAGTAAAAGGGGGGCTCTGGGGGGGCAGCTGCAACACAGAAGGTTTTCACCTTAATTCATAGAATGCATTAAGGTGAAAAACCACAAGACTTTACTCCTTTAACTGTTACTGATTAGCTAGCAATCATCAGAAGCAATAGCTTTTTACCCCATACAAAATGTTTTTTTGTTTTTTTTTACTATAGTAGATCAAAAATATTCTTCCATAATCACCTTTACAAAGCCAGGACTGGTATAAATTGAAAGAACTCGGGTGACAATATGTGACTATTATATATTAAAACCTAATTCCGACAGATACTGTACAAAAAGCACAAATGAATGCAGTCCTGTAATCAATATGGCAGTGTAAGTACCCAAATCTGACAGTATCAGCATCTTGCAGTCTACTTTACAGCAGAGCTCAGAAGGGGTAGGAAGAAAAATGAATTACTGAAACATCTCCTTAATGCAGCGAAAGCCTGAATTCCAGCACTATGGAAAAGTACTGTACCCCCAATAAAGCACATTGGCTTGCTCTAATTAATGAGATCCAAGTGATGAATAACTTGACTATGATGCTTAGGGAACAAGAAGAAAAGCACTGGAAAGTTTGGACTCCCTATTTCTTTTATAAAGGTCAAACAATGCTAGCTTCCATAGGCCAAGGTGAGATATCGCAACACTCCTTTTACTTCCTGGAGGTAAAAGGTTCCTCAGGGTTCCGCGCCAGGGGGATGGGTGGGTTTCTCCCCCCCTACCCACCTGTTCACCCTCCTTCTTTGCTTCCGCTGCCCCTTCCCCTTCCTTCTCTATCCCTCTCTTGTCATCCATTCCCTCCCACTTTTTATCTATCTTTTCGTATGGGGTTAAGTGTTATGCCATGTACACACGGGCGGACTTTTCGACCGGACTGGTCCGACAGACTTTTTAACGAACGGAATTGCCTACACACGATCACACCAAAGTCCGACGGATTCATACGTGATGACGTACGACCAGACTAAAATAAGGAAGTTCATAGTCGGTAGCCAATAGCTGCCCTAGCGTGGGTTTTTGTCCGTCGGACTAGCATACAGACGAACGGATTTTTCGACGGGACTCGAGTCCGTCTGACAAATTTGAAACATGTTCCAAATCTAAAGTCCGTCAGATTTTTGACCGAAAAAGTCCGCTGCAGGTCCGATGGAGCCCACACACGGTCGGATTGTTTCTCTTGGGGGGGTGGCAAACAAGCACCCTTCCCCTGGGCGGCCGGCGGCACGGCACTGACACTAACCCCCCCATCCAGGAGGCTGGCGGCGCGGCACTGACACCAAACCCCCTTCCTCGAGGCCGGCGGTGCGGCACTGACAACCCCCCCTCTAGGGCTAGCAGACTGTGGTGTCCTCTCCTCCTCTCCTGGGGTGCGGGCAGCGACTCCGGTGCGGGCCGGGCGGATGAGAGAGCGGGCGGCTCCGCGAGCTGCTCCATGAGCGGCGCGGTTTGCGGGCGGACGGCGCGGTTTGTGGGCCGGGCTGCTGGGTCAGTGTGTGGGCGGCTTGGTGTGACCGCCCTGCATCCCTGCAGTAGCTTCCGCACTCACTGTGCAGGCAGCGTGAGCAGCAGATTACATTATCTCTCTGCTGCCTGACTCTGGGAGTCTGGGACACAGCAAGTGAAAATTTGCAATGTGTGGCAGGTGACGTGGCAAGTGACAATTCGCAATGTGTGGCAGGTGACGTGGCAAGTGACAATCCACAACATATGTCAGATGACGTGGCGAGTGACAATCTGCATCTGGTGGCAGGCAAGTGACAATTCGCAACGTGTGGCAGGCGACAGTGGTAAGTGACACACTCGAGGCTCCTACTGATTCTGCATTATGGTGAATTGAACCATTTCATTTTATATTACAATGCAATAATAGAAATAATGCGCTTCAATCATCCTGACACCATAACAACCATGGTGCCATGATGATTGAAGCGCCAACATCGGCTATTTCCCCGATAAATTGCCCACAAAAACGTATTTCTGACAGTGCCCCTCCCGAGACAAGACTCTGGATCCGCCCCTGGCGCTTCCTCTAAATAAAGAATTTAGAATAGAGAATTAGAATAAAGAGGGGTAGGGAGAAGCAGCACAAGCAGCCAATCAGGTGTGATGCAGTGCACGGAACATGATGATAAGAGCTGGGAGAGTAGAGAGACAGAAAGATGAGCTTATTAGTGTGCTGCTTCTCCTTTCACTGTCCAGTCACAGATGAAGAACAGAACCCTTCCTCTCCCAGGCATGACTGTAATGTATGGCCGGGCTTTGGGAATTTCAGTACAAGATGGACATGACTACAAACTCTTTGGCAGGTAGGACAGTGTCTGTATATTTAGCTGTTTGCCGGAAATTCAGCTTTATCAAATCAATGTAATACATAATATCCTTGTAATGTAATGTAAACAGTTTAAAACCAAAAGAAACTGCAAAGTAAATGTTTGCTTACATTGGCAGAATTCATCATAGGCGGACCATTGGGAGTCCTTCAAGCAAGTAACATAATTTTTAGCTCCTGGCCTTCGTATAAATCCAGGCTGGCAATCGTACTTCACAGTGGATGCTACAGCAAAATTCATTTGATCTGCTTTGAACTCTGGTTTTAGCACTCCATAGGGAATCTTTGGAGGCAGTCCACAATCACCTGTCAATAAAACATAAATACTTTTTTTTTTTTGCACAACATCATAAAATATCATCTCTATGATACTTACCTCCTGTTTGGTGATATCCTTCCAGAAAATTTGGCAATAGTTCCAGGTAACATGGAGCAGATACTTTGATAGCATTATATCTTATGAACATCTGTATTTTTTCAATATTCATTAATCTAATTTATTGGGATTCTGGAAGAAAAGCTACAACAGTACCCCTCAATGCCCTGTTATGTTGCTCCAGTTGGCTCATGCTGCTTCAAAGTGCTGGTTGGGTTTCATGAATGCTCATCAGGCTCAATCCTGGGACTACAACAAAATAGACCCCACTGCACACTGTTAAGGCACACCAACGTCCTCTATGGTTAAGCCCCAAACTGGGTGAAATGCATTAGAGGAGAGTTCTCCCACAGGTGGAGACCAAGCTTTAGTCACTTCTACATAGTCTATGACCGTTGGTGTGCCTTAGCAGCGTGCAGGCGAGCACCATTTAGTTGTTTTTTGGATTCAGAATATTGAGAGTATGGTTTTAGCTCAGAGTACTTTCTTGTAGTTTCATTGTGTGACTAGGACTCTTCATAAGGAATTTGTGATTTTATCATTACATATTATAATCATATGCAACACGTGCAAAGAGGCTGGTTCCAGAGGCAACACCATTAGGGTTTTTAATTATTCTATATGGCAAAGCAGCAGGATGTGACGGTTCATTTATTGGTTTTATGTAAGGGGTTTCAGACTGTATTCCGGGGGCCCACCAGATTTGTAATTCTGTGTGGTAAGTCTTGTGATTTGCGCACATCGGCAGGGCCATATTTTCTATAAGGCATGATAGGCTTATGTCTATGGGCACCACTCTGTTATTTTGACAACTAAATCTCGCTTTGTCACAGGAGCAATGGCATCGCCTCTATATGAAGGAAGACTGCATTTCAGGCCTAAAAAACAAGAAGGCAACTTCCAGAAGTCCAGAATACATTTGTTGATATCATCCAATACAGGGAAAATCCACCTGCTCCTCTTAAATGTGTTTCACTCCTTCTGGAGTTAGTCATAGGGAGGCCTAGTTTCAGGCCTAGTTTATACAGAAGCCACTGTCAAGACTCCTAAATGAATGTAAACAAAGCCACATGCTTGTGTATATAGCGTTTCCAGAGCTTCTGCAGACCAATTTTTAGCTGTCAAAATGACAGCGGTCCCAGACACTTCAGTCACCCCTGATAGCGGCTCCTTGCACAATTGCACTAAAAAGTATGAACAACAGAGAACTTAAAGTGTTACTAAACCCAGGACCCTGCATTCACTATATCTGGTCTCCCACAGTACACAGAACATGGAAATGCAATAATTTTAGTAAATATAAACTGCTAAATACCTTTTCTCATCAGCAGTATATAGCAGTCTTGTGACTTCTATCAGTGTCCAGTCTAGCACTGGTTGAAGCTTGTAGGAGGGGTTTACATTCTCTTCTGAATGTCCTATGAGGGTGCATGACCTATGACCCTCTGTCTGGACAGTGTTGATTGGCCCTGTGCTGATCACATGAACCTTCCCCAAAAAACAAAAACAAAAACTTTCTAGCAATACAAATCAAACTGAGCATGTGCAGAATGCCCCCAAGGCTCTGTGCTATCAGGAGATGGATTGGAGACAGTGGAAGAAGGGGAGGATCAGAGAAGACAGAATCAAACAGATTTTTTATACAATGCGGAGGATTAACCCCTTAGATTCCACAGTGAGTATAACAAGCATGCTTTACTGCCTATACAGACTGATTTTACTGTTGTAGGTTTAGTAACACTTTAAGGAATAGAAGATCTGAAATGGTCTGTATTTTGGATGTTGCATTGATTTAATGCCTGTTGTACTAGAAATGTTTGGGGGGGGCGTGACCGGATGCAGGTGTGAGCAGTGAGCGTGAGCTCTCTCCCAGCCCCGTCCCTGATGCTGCACTAGCGCTGCTGCTTGTATGGGTCTGCCCAGCCGTGTGATAGTCCTATGAGCTCCGGGTCCCTGCCTTTGATGCCCTGAGGCTCCCACTACCTGAAGCTTGAGGAACAGTGTCCTGGTTGATTGGGAGAGAGGAGAGAAGGCTGAGATAAGGCCGGGAGGATAAGCTGTTAGCTCTCCCCGCCGTGCGGCTGTGACAAGCGGACTCCTGGGAGTTATTGTCAATGTGTCTGTGGCGGCGCTGGGTTGCTTAGCGACGCCACGTAGTAGCAGAGGAAGACCGGTACGACGCTCGGCGGCAGGAGAGGAGACTGAGAAGACCAGCTGAGCGGGGCAGAGACCTGGGAACGAACGCCGCTGCGGCGCTTGAGGCTGTGCTGGGCTGCTTTGTGACACTCTGCTAACACAGTGAAAGGTCGTGGAGGCGGACACTACTCCAAAAAGCTCTGCTGAAGCCCTGCAGACTCCCTAGATGTCAAAGGGAGAGAGGTAAAGAGTCTGCTTTCATAAGTATATGTGACAGAGACTGTGTACTTAAGCAGGGAGCCTGGGATCCGGCTTTTGTTAATATACAGAGTGTCTTGCTAAAGTGTGGAAGGATTGATTGCTGGACTGCTTGATTACACTGATTATACTGTGTGGACTGGGAGGCTAAGGCTAAGAGTGCTTAAAGTATTATAGCTGGCTATGACCAAGAGAAAGGGGGAAGATCAACTACAGCAGCCTTAAGAAAATATGCCTGTTCAAACTACCCGGGCAGCCAAAGAAAAGGAGAAGGGGTCTCAAAATGCATCCGCACTAACAGCTGCGGCGAAGCTGGAAAAATTTGCACATAGCGCTACGCAGTCTCCAGCCAAAAATAACCAGCTGACTGCGGGAAAGTCCTTAGCTGGGGGCCCGGGGGATAGAAGGAGCCTGGGGAAGGGGCCTGATAACCAGCTAGCCAGCACAAGAGTAACGAACAAAAAAAGCCCGGAGAGGGAGCAGCCCGGAATAGTAGGGGATAGCAGTTCTAGCACAGCCATAACCCCTGACCAAGAACCCTCCCCGAAAGAGATACTATGTGCTGTAAATGCATGCAAGAGCTCGATAAGTGGGATGTGGGAAGACCTGAAAGCTTTAAGTGAGGAGTTCAGTGGTATTAAACAAGAGCTTCAGAAAACAGTGGAGAGAGTTGAAATGGTGGAGGAAAGGGTTAGTCAACTAGAAGATACCGTAACCCCAATGCGGCATGAGCTTAAAAAAATGCAAGCACAACTGGACGCCAACACCTACAAGATGGACGAATGGGAGAACAGGTCTCGTAGACAGAACGTAAGAGTGTTGGGTCTCCCTGAGAAAAGTGAGGGCTCCCGACCTGAAGAATTTATGGAAAAGTGGCTTAAGGAGGTGTATGGGGCTGAGGCGTTCTCACAGTTCTTCGCTATTGAGCGAGCCCACAGAGTGCCGTCCAGATCTACATATTCAGGAGATCGCCCGAGACCAATGATACTGAGATTTTTTTGTTATAAAGATAAGTTAAATTTAATGCAAAGGTCTAGAGAAAAAGGAGACATTTTTTTTTAACGGAGCCAAAATTGCGATATAACCAGATTATTCCCCAGATCTACAAAGGAGGAGAGCAGGTTTTTTGGATATCAAGCGTACATTACGGAAGCATGATATCTCATATGCACTACTATATCCTGCACGGCTGCGGGTAGAGGCCCTAGGAAGTACCCTCTTTTTTGAAACTGTCAAAGGAGTCACGGACTGGCTAGAAGAGAACAAAAAGAACCTTTTGAAGCTGAAATTATACATGGACAGATCCAAATAATTTTTTTTTTTTTTTGGTTTGTTTTGTTTTTGCAGCATCAGGGGCTGGGAGGGGGAGGGTCGGGTGAGGGATGTGTGGGTTGAAAGTATTGTTTAGAGCAGGGGTCTCGAACTGGCGGCCCTCCAGCTGTTGCAAAACTACAAGTCCCATCATGCCTCTGCCTGTGGAAGTCATGCTTGTAACTGTCAGCCTTGCAATGCCTCATGGGACTTGTAGTTTAGCAACAGCTGGAGGGCCGCCAGTTTGAGACCCCTGGTTTAGAGTGTTGATGGGGTTTTTTGTAACCCTTGGGCTAATAGGGTTATTGGGGGGGAGGGGGGAGGAGGGAGGAGCATGGGGAGAGGGGGGGGGGATGAGGTGGGAAGAGGGGAGAAGAGTGGTCACAAGGAAGGTCCCCAGGGCACGCCGAGTTTGGCAAGGGAGGGGGCAGAAGGGATTATTTAAAATAAGGCAGGGGGGGAGGGGGAAGGGAGGGCACAAGGGTAGGCAAATACGTAAGCCACAATTAAAATTGAGGGGTTGTTTTGTAATAGCATTAATTGCACACATGGTAAAGATAAAGTTGTTACATAGATTGCTGTCACACTTATTTGCAATTTAAATATAGCAAAGACAAATTTAGTTAGATTAAAGTGGATGGGAAATTTCCTATATGAGGCACATATATATAACTTTTTGACACCGGTGGGGTTAAGTAAAGAAAGTTTTAATATTTATCAGGGTAGAGGGCTTTTTTCTCTTTTTTTTCCTTTTTTTTTTTTTTTTTTTTTCTCTCCTTGACCAACAGAGTTTTATATTATTATATACTTATATACAGTTGGTATTTATTAGTATGTATGTTTATAACTTAAAGGAAGGGTAGGATGGTAAGAATAACTTCATGGAATATTCGGGGTATGAGTGACCCCACCAAGAGAGCTGCGGTACTCTCAGAGCTGGAATCTCTGGGTACGGATCTGGTATGCTTGCAGGAGACACACCTCACCAACGAGTCTAAATTTTTAATTCAGAATAAAAAATTCCAAGCACAATTCCACTCAGTGCACTCCTCCTACTCAAGAGGAGTGGGAGTACTGGTTAAGAAGGGTGTAGTGTTCTCCTGTAGGGATGCCAGGATAGACCCGCTGGGTTGTTATGTCTTCTTATTCTGTACAATTGAGGGTAAAGCCTTTGTTATAGCCAATGTGTATATCCCCCCTCCTTTTAAAATGGGGATATTATACCATCTCCTGGAATATGTTGAGGACAAGGGGGATGTCCCACTCATAGTGGTGGGCGACTTCAATATGGTCCTTAACGGTAAACTTGATAGGTTCCCCCCAAGAGCAAGGGGGGAAAGGGCAACTGAGGGGCGGCTTAGCCAGTTGTTCGAGGAGATTGGGTGGTGCGATCTCTGGAGAATCCGCAATCCAGAGGAGAGGCAGTACTCCTGCTTTTCGGAGTCGCACCACACTCTCTCTCGGATAGATATGGCAGTGGGAAACAGGGGGGTACTTCCCCTCTTAGGAAAAATAGAGTATATGCCGAGAGGGGTGTCAGACCATTCTCCTCTGACGCTGACGATAAACATCTGTAATAGACCCAAGGAGAGAATATGGGCATTGAACCCCATATGGTTGGAGATCATAGGGAAAAAAGAAGAAATTTCCGTAAAAATAAAAGATTTTGTGGAATTTAACTCAGGATCGGCGTCGCAGGGGTTGGTCTGGGACTCTTTAAAAGCGTTTTTGAGAGGTATCCTTTTACAGTATATATCACGGGTTAAGCGACAATCAAGAGATAAGGGTAATCAGATTAGGAAAGAGTTACTAAATTTAGAAAAACAATACGTGGCGGACCCAAGCCCAGAAAAACAGGAGTTATGGGTAAATAAGCAGCAGGAATATAAGATGGATACACTTAAAAACGCGGAAAATAAGAGATTATTCCAGAGGCAGAGGTATTTTGGGGAGGGTGAAAGAGTGGGCCATATGCTGGCAGTAATAGCGGATGCTAATTCACCCGCCTCAACGATCGCAGCGATTCGGACTCCTGGGGGGGTAATACTGTCAGACTCCCCCACGGTTAAAAACGTTTTTTTTTTAATATTATAGTAACCTATATAGGTCGCAGCAGCAACTGGTAGTAGAAGAGATAGAGAATTTCTCGGAGGGTATTAATCTACCGTGTCTCTCTGAAAGTGACAGGATTAGTCTGGACTCCCCTATAACTCTAGAGGAAGTACAGCAAGCAGTATCAGATATGCCGAACCAGAAAGCTCCAGGCCCGGATGGGCTGCCTGTGGAAGTCTTTAAGTATTTTGGAGAGGCTTTACTTCCAGAATTATTGAAGACATTGAACTGGGCGACGACGGATGGTACCTTGCCCTCTTCAATGACTGAAACCAATATAGTCCTGATAAGGAAAGAGGGAAAAGACCACCTTGAGGCAGCATCATACAGACCCATATCTCTCCTATGCTCTGATATAAAAATATTGGCAAAGGTAATGGCTACCAGGCTAAAAAAATATATATCAGAGCTGGTGCACCCGGATCAGTCAGGGTTTATCCCCAACAGAGCCACTAGTATTAATATCAGGAGGGCCTACCTGAACCTCCAGTCACCGGCGGAGGTGGGAGGCTCCAGAGCGGTCCTAGCTTTGGATATTGCCAAGGCGTTTGATAGCCTGGAGTGGGGATACCTCTGGTGGGTACTGGAAAAGTTCGGGTTTGGTCCTAAATTTATTGAATGGGTCAAGACCCTGTACTTTTATCCAAAAGCTAGGTTAAAAATTAACAGAGAATATACGGAGTGGTTCTCCTTGGAGAGAGGGACGAGGCAGGGGTGTCCTCTCTCGCCTCTGCTATATGCTCTAGCAATGGAGCCGCTGGCAGAGGCGATAAGACACTCGTCTGGTATACAGGGATTTGGGGAGAAAATTAGGAGGGAAAAAGTGGCACTTTATGCTGACGATGTGCTGATTTTTCTTGGGGACACAGGGCCATCCCTCGAAAAGGCAATACAACTAGTGGAAAGATTTGGGAAATTTTCAGGCCTGGTGGTCAACTGGGAGAAATCAACGTTGCTCCCATTAGAATCAACGCACAATATCCAAAGGGGAGGCATGTCGAGGCTGAGGGTAGTAGAGAGGATGCGGTACCTGGGCATAACTATCTCAACTGACCCGGCACAATACTTAGTGGATAATCTAGTCCCGCTGCTGGAAAAATTTTGGTGTCAGCTCCCTCTATCCCTGGCAGGCAGAGTCAATCTGATTAAGATGGTCTGGATGCCACAATTATTATATGTACTCCACAACTCCCCAGCCTGGATTGGGAAGAGTTGGTTCAAAAAAATAGAAACCCTATTCAGAGAACTAATATGGAAGAAAGGGCAGGCAAGAATCAAATTGCAAACACTCCAGCGCCCGGTTGGGGAAGGGGGATTGGCAGTACCACATCCCTATAGTTACTTCCTGGCGGCACAACTACAACAACTGGGAGGCTGTGAATGTCAGCCCCTGCTGAACCCCAACGTGAAAGTTATGCTTTATGATTCCCCATATGGATCTCGGGCAGAGGCATTAGAGGCGGGGACATTTCAGGAGGGACCGCCAACACATAAATTGATTTTTAAAGTATGGCGGGCTACTAAGAGGATTATGGGATATGAAGGCTATACGGAATTCTCGCCTATATGGAACAATAGGGAACTGAGGGAGTTGATTACTGTGGAAAAAAACTGGACATGGGTTTGCCACGGATTAAGTAGATTGGTTCAGTTATATGAGGGCAAAAACTTGAAATCCTTTTCTGAACTAAGGGGGGAATATGGGATTCCAAACAACACCTTTTATACATACCTGCAGATCAGGCATGCACTTAACTGCCAATTCAGTAAATCCCCACTAGAATGGTGTAATATACCCCTTTTATATAGAGTTATAGGAGCAAATACCACCAAGGGTCTGATAGCATTAATAAATGGTCAAATTTCCGAAAGGCTACTTAACCTGAGTATGACCCTGGATATTAAGGAGAGATGGGCGGGGGAGGTCGGAGAGATTACGGACAGTCAGTGGAAGGGAATTTTGAAGGCCAGCCCATTAATATCGATATCTCCATCGCAACAGGTATCGCACCTATTTCTCATACATAGGGTTTACTACACTCCCAAGAGACTGTTCAGCTTTGGTCAAAGACCAGACGATAAATGTCCTAGATGTCTGGATACTGGTGACCTAATCCATATGGTATGGAGATGCCCAAGGCTGACGAGATATTGGTCAGAGGTAATTAGAATGGTGGAAGTCAGGTTTAAAACAAAGTTGAAGCAGGAGGCCAGGGAGTGTATTCTCGGATTACTGGGGGAAAATGGGGGGGAGTAATAATAAGCAAATTGCCATTGGTAGGTGCCTTTTCCAAGCCAGGAAATTAATAGCACAGTCTTGGCTATCCAATACGCCTCCAACTATAGAAGACTGGATTAGGACAGTGGACAAGTTAGTTTGGGCAGAAAAAACAGTTTATATTAGGAGACATAGTTATCAAAAATTCTTAAAAATTTGGAGCCCCTGGCTACATTGGTTGGGCATAACCCCTTGACCTGAATCAACTGTTGGAATCTCGCAAAAAAATGTGGGACTATTTGCCAAAGCGATTTTGTGGTAATGAAGAATCAATACCAAAAGATCCAACATTAGTAATAGTTAGAGGTCAGGCAACCTTTCAATATAGCTTATTATTAGGGGAGGGTTGGGAGGGAGGGGGGGGGTAGATAAGCATCAGAATGTAAAGTGTTTCTGTATAATCTGTGTTGAAGGACTGATGTCTATAAGAGCTGGGGAAAAAAAAAAATATATTTACTGCTTACTTATATTCTATCTCTGTATGTAATGAGGAAAAGTTTAATAAAGAATATTGAATTTAAAAGAAATGTTTAAGAACTGACTATAAATTATGCCTTTCGTTGAGAGAAAACCTCTGGTGTGATTTTTGTGGAGGGACCTGGCATGGAATGGTGTGCGAAGTCTTGCGATGTGTGCAGCAGCTTCCTTCCTAAAGATGGAAAGAGTTATGTGATGTAGAGTTGGTGGAGAAAGACAGTGTGAACATGCTGCTCCCATCAAAATAACTCTGTAGTCATTGCAGGTACAGGGGTCACTGGCAGGTGAAAGAACAATATCCTTCCAATGTGGGGTCCTGTAAATTAACCACCTCAGCTCTGGTAGGCTTTACCGCCTTTCATGACCAGGCCATTTTTTGCTATGGGCGTACCTGTACGTCCCTTTGAGTTACCCTGCCGCGAGTTCCGTGAGTGTGATTGCGGGTCCGGCGCACTCAATGTCCGTGGGGATACCCGCGATCGTCTCACGGAGCTCAAGAAAGGGGAAATGCTAATGTAAACAAGCATTTCTCTGTTCTGCCTAGTGACACTGACACTGATCAAAGCTCCCTGTAATCGGGAGCCGTAATCAGTGTCGTGTCACACAGCCCCTCCCCCCACAGTTAGAATCACTCCCTAGGACACACTTAACCCCTGCAGCGCCACCTAGTGGTTAAACCCTTCACTGCCAGTCACATTTACACAGTACTCAGTGCATTGCATTGATCTCTGTATAAATGTGAATGGTCCCAAAATAGAATAAACGCCTTTTGTGATTTTTTTTTTTTTTAACCAAAAATATGTAGAAGAATATGTATCAGCCTAAACTGAGGAAAAAAAATGTTTTTTTTATATATTTTTCGGGGATATTTATTATAGCAAAAAGTAAAAAATATTGCTTATTTTTTCAAAATTGTCGCTCTTTTTTTGTTTATAGCACAAAAAATAAAAACCGCAGAGGTGATCAAATGCCACCAAAAGAAAGCTCTATTTGTGGGGAAAAAAGGACGTCAATTTTGTCTGGGTGCCACGTCGCAATTGTCAGTTAAAGCGACGCAGTGCCGAATGGCAAAAAGTGCTCCGGTCTTTGGTCAGCCAAATGGTCCGGGGCTTAAGTGGTTAACGCTGTGCTACTTTAAATAGTAATTGCATGGTCATGCAACACTGTAACTTTAAATAATTTTTTTCACCCTACAAATAAAGTTTTCTTTTGGTGGTATTTAATCACCACTGATTTTTCATTTTTTATTATATAAACAAAAAAAAAGGAATATTTTGAAAAAAAGAAACAATATTTTTTACTTTCTGCAATAAAAATGTAATTTCTTCATAAATTTTGGCCAAAATGTGTTCTGCTACATTTCTTTGGTTAAAAAAAATCCCAATAAGTGTATATTAATTGGTTTGCATGAACATTATAGTGTCTACAAACTATGGTATATACAGCGGATAAAATAAGTACTGAACACGTCACCATTTTTCAAGGTAAATATATTTCTAAAGCTGCTATTGACATGAAATTTTCAACACATGTCAGTAGCAACCCATGCAATCCATACATACAAAGAAACCAAAACAAAAAAGTTCAGAAATTAAGTTTTGTGTACTAAAATGGAGTTACAGAGGGAAAAAGTATTGAACACACAAGGAAAAAGAGGTGCAAAAAGGCATGGAAAGCCAAGACACCAGCTAAAATCTATCAGTAATTAGAAAGCAACCCTGCCCCTTGTCAGTGCAACTTAATATAAGCTGGTTCAGTCTTAACTGATGGCCTATAAAAAGATGTCTCATTATCTCTCAAGACCTTCACAACTTTAGTGTTGCAAAACATACTGATGGCATTGGTTACAGAAGGCTTTCTAAACTTCTGAATGTTCCAGTGAGCACTGTTGGGGCCATAATCTGAAAGTGTAAAGAAAATAATTTTACCATAAACCGGCCACAACTAGGTGCTCCTTGCAAGATTTCTGACAGAGGAGTGAAAAGAATTATCAGAAGTGTCCAATACCCAAGGACCACTTGTGGAGAGCTTCAGGGAGACCTGAAATTAGCAGGTACAATTGTTTCAAAGAAAACAATAAGTAATACATTCAACCTCCATGGCCTGTATACACGCTCACCACGCAGGACTCAATTGCTGAAGAAAAAAAGTTGAAGCTAGTTTAAAGTTTGCTGCACAACATTTGGACAAATGTGTAACGTGGATAATCTGCGCTACCCCCAAGGTAATTGTGCTAATAAAATTAAATAAAAATGTATTTAGTATCAAACCAGTGAAGTGACGGTACTGCAACTAAAAAACTGGAATATTCAGAAAAATGTGTACATAATGGGCATAATGCCCCGTACACACAATAGGATTTTCCTACGAAAAATGTGTGATAGGACCTTGTTGTCGGAAATTCCGACCGTGTGTAGGCTCCATCACACATTTTCCATAGGAATTTCCGTCACACAAAATTTGAGAGCTGGTTCTCTAATTTTCCGACAACAAAATCCGTTGTCAGAAATTCCGATCATGTGTACACAATTCAGACGAAAAGTGCCACGCATGCTCGAAATCAAGCAGCAGAGCAGCACTGGCTCATTTTTCTCAGCTCGTCGTACGTGTTGTACATCACCGCGTTCTTGACGTTCGGAATTTCCGACCAACTTTGTGTGACCATGTGTATGCAAGACAAGTTTGAGCCAACATCAGTCGGAAAAAATCCTAGGATTTTGTTGTCAGAAAATCCTATTGTGTGTGTATAGAGTATTTGAATGCCATAATACACACCATGTTTGGAGGTCAAATGGCACTGCACATCACCCCAAAAACACCCCCATACCTACAATGAGGTTTGGAGGTGGAACATCATGGTGTGGGACTGTTTTTCAGCACATGGTAGAATACGGTGAAGGAAGGATGAATGGAAAAATATACCAAGAAATTTTTGATAAAAATCTGCTGCCATCTACCAGGATGATGAAGATGAAACGAGGGTGGACATTTCAGCAAGACAATGATCCCAAACCCAAAGCCAAGGAAACTCTAAATTGATTTCAAAGAAAGAAAATAAAGCTGCTAGAATGGCCCAGCCAACCACCTGACTTGAATCCAATAGACAATCTATGGAAAGAACTAAAGATCAGAGTTCATAGAAGAGACCCACGGAACCTTCAAGATTTGAAGACTGTGTGGAAGAATGGGCCAAAATCACACCTGAGCAATGCAGGCGACTCCTTTCTCCATACAGGAGGCATCTGAAAGATATCATTACCAACAAAGGATTTTGTACAATGTATTAAATACATTTCAGTTAGCGTGTTCAATACTTTTTCCCCGTGTCATTCCATTTTATTACACATAACTTCATTTCTGAACTTATTTGTTTTAGTTTCTTTGTATGTATGGTTTGCATGGGTTGTTAACGACATGGTGAAAATTTCATGTCAATAGCACCTTTAGAAATCTAACACTAACTGACACTGAGTGGGAGCTGACTAACTGGCACTGAAATCACCAGCGACACTTATACAGTGATTAGTGATAATACTGTCACTGTACTAATGACACTGACTGGGAAGGGATTAACATCTAGGGCAAACAAGGGGTTAAATGTGTGCCTAACAAATGTTAATTTGTGTAAGGTGTGCTGCTTTTTACTATCAATCTCTTTGTTTCTTAAGAAACAGAGATCATTCCCTCTGTACAGAGTCCTGTGTTACATAGTAGGTGAGGTTGAAAAAAGACACAAGTCCATCAAGTCCAACCCATGTGTGTGATTAAGTCAGTATTACGGTACATTGTATATCCCTGTTGATTGATCAGCAGGTCCCAGCTATTAATCATTGGCCGGGACCTGCTGACAGACTCCCGCTGTATACAATCACCTATAATGAACCTATTGTTTTCACGAAAAAATACACTAAAATCATTATTAGTGGACACAAACATAACAGTGAACCTGTGTGAATTAGCCCTTTTTTTCATAGTTTTTTTACATTTTGTAAAAAAAAAAGTTTACATTTTTTAATTTATTTTATTTTATCATTTTTACAAATTATTTATTACAATGTTAAAAAAAAATATTTTTTTACAATTTTTTTTTTTTTACAGGACAGAAAAGCCGGCAGTGCTACAAGAGGGGGGGGGGGGCTCAGCACAGTAACAGGGGGGCACAATGGTGGGGATAAGAAGTAGGCAGAACAGGGAGGGGGTCAGTAAGGGGGAAGCAATTACAGGAACAATGCCCTTTGTCTGTGTCTCTCCCTGCAGCTGGTGGGAGGGTGAGAAACTGGCTTTCAACTGCTGCAGAGAGCCTCACCGATTCCTCCTGCTGTTCGACAACGCATGCGTGCCCTAAACCCAGAAACAGCCACTGGTGGAAGGAAAGAAAATCGCTTGATTCCCCCATTAACACGGTCAGTGTTGATGGGGGAATCCCTTCTGCAGCGCTATTGTGTCCTGGCAGCAGAGAACCTTCCTGACCGGGACTTGGGTACAATCAGCCTGCCCATAGAGGGATTGAATTTGATCCATCCTTGGTCCTGTCACACCCCACCCCATATAAAGGAGATGAACAAAGGCAGTAATATTTGATGCCCAACCTAGTTGTCAACCATGGCTTTTCCATATATACAGTGTAGGAGTCAGTGTAGTCCCAGGAACAGGAAGTGTGTTATCTGCATGATTACCAAGCGAAAATAAAGAGACCTGAAAAGAAAATTAATAAACTGCAATATATGATATTTATGTTTTTGGCTCAAGATGAAATTTACAGAACCCCTCAGCACTTCATCTTCATGGATGAAGTGAATTGATGGAATCATGGATCGCAGATACACTTAGCACCCCGCAAAATGCATTTCACTGTTTTTCCAACTTGACAGGTCTGAATAATTTTCAATTTTGTTGAAAAAAAAAAAAGAAATGACAAACACTTTATTGTTTGTTCGGAAAAGTCATGAAGTAAGACTTTGGGAAGCTGAGTCACCTAATGCCTGGTCTACATATTGACAACTCTGTGTAATTAGGATCAGGCTGGATTATTTTGAGTGAAACTCAGGCGTCATTTTCTTGTAACAGCATGTTAATCATATCTGGATGGTATAATAATTAATTATCTTAAGTCTGTTATTACTCACAGTGAACAGCGCTGATGAAGGAGTGAAGTAGAATGAGCCACACTACGGATGAAAGACACCTTCTCTCCATTGTATAAAGGTGATCCTAAATCTATAAGAAAAGACAAAATTTGTAATTCAGCTCTGGGCCAATTCTGACACTTCTTACAAACATGTAAAAATCTACTTTTTTTTTTTTTGCTACACAATTACCTAAAACCCCCAAGGATTATATATATATATATATATATATATATATATATATATATATATATATATATATATATATATATATATAATTTTTTTTATTTTTTTTTTTTTTTTAGAACAGATCAAAACTGGGCAAAAACCACGGGCTACAGATATGAACGTAGGCTAAGACACATAGAGGAGGGTGCAGGAAAACTTCAAGTTATTAAATTCAAACCATGGGGGTGCTCTCCCGGAGTCTATGGAGGAGGCGGTCATTGTATTGATTCATAAGCAGGGTAAGGACCCCCAAGAATGCGCGTCATACAGGCCCATCTCACTACTTAATGTGGATATGAAAGTCTTGGCCAAGATCCTTGCCACTCGCTTATCTTCAGTTATATCGACATTGGTTCATGATGACCAGACTGGCTTTATGCCGGGTAAGGGGACAGATATCAATATTAGACGCCTCTTCCTAAATTTGTCCATTACCCATAAAAACTGTGGGAGTAGGGTGATCGCCTCCTTGGATGCCGAAAAGGCGTTTGACTCTGTGGAGTGGGAATATCTCTGGGAAGTGCTGGGGCGATTTGGTTTTGGACCTGGCTTTCTCCGCTGGATCCAGTTGCTCTACCGAGCACCGAGAGCTAGGGTACGCACCAACAATAGGGTCTCTGATCCCTTCCCACTCCACAGAGGCACTCGCCAGGGGTGCCCGCTGTCACCTAGTTTATTCGCTCTCGCCTTGGAGCCCTTAGCGATACTAGTCAGAGAATCCTCGGAAGTCAGGGGGCTGCAGATTGGTAAACTAGAAGAGAAAATCTCCCTTTACGCGGATGACGCCTTGCTCTATCTGAATGATGCGGGATCATCTCTGCTGGCTGCCCTGGACATCTTTGACAGATTTGGGGACGCATCGGGGATTCGTATAAATTGGTCTAAGTCAGTCCTGTTCCCTCTGGATGGTGGGATCCCTGATGCGGCGGGAGGTACGCCCCTACAATGGGTCTCAGAATTCAAGTACCTTGGGGTCCGGGTATCCAGGGACACTGCCCAATATTATAATCTAAATCTGATCCCTCTGCTCCGTCTTCTTAAAGAAAGATGTCGCGCATGGTCTGAGCTGCCACTTAACTTACTAGGACGTATAAACATTCTAAAGATGATGCTTCTACCTAAATTTACTTATCTTTTTCGAAATAGCCCAATCTGGCTACCTGCGTCCTTTTTTCGGGACATAGACAAACAAATCATCTCCTTTGTTTGGAATGGAGCCATTCCAAGGTTAGCCAAATCCACCCTACAACTACCGACTCAGTTGGGGGGGCTCGCCCTTCCTAACTTCAAGCTGTATTATTGGGCGGCGATGCTGGTGACGGCGTACTGGTGGTTTGAGGGGAGGCGATCCAACGCCGCGGTATGTGTGGAGGCGGCACATTTAGGATCTATACAAGATCTGCAAAACTTGGCTTATAGGGGAGCAAAGGCATACACAGAGCTTCCTGCTCCGTCCAGGGCAACACTTCAAGTGTGGAGGATGGCGAGAAGGAGGTTTTCCCTTGGGGGGCGATGGGCCCCTGTCCAACCTCTCTGGGGTAACCCTCAGTTGCCCCATTTCCGCACAATACCCGATCCTCAGCTCTGGGCGGATTTTGGAATCAAAACCCTCAAAGATATTATGCCCAATGGGGAACTGATGTCCTTTGCCCTTATGTCCAGGACGTACGGATTTCCGGGATGGATGTTCTTCCGATACGCACAGCTACGTCATGCAACTAGGGCACAGTTTCCCACTCCTCCTCTCCAAAAATTAGACCCGTTGGAGGATCTGCTCTCTAGCAGTGACCTAAAAAAGCCCCTATCAGCCATTTATACCACGCTGCTCCCTAGGGAGATACCCAAGATGGACAGGCTATGGAATACCTGGAAATCAGATATTCCCACTTTGGAGAGGGAGGACTGGGAAACCTGTCTGGAACAAGGCCCCAAATTGGTAATATCAGCTGGAGACAAACTAACACAAACCAAATTTCTACACAGGGTCTACTTTACGCCGGCGAGACTATCTAAAATATACCCTGACAGGGATCCACATTGCCCTAGATGTCGAACTCAGATAGGCACGTTTATACACATGTTTTGGGACTGTCCTGCATTGTCAAAGTTCTGGTTGGGAGTGTATGACCATTTGAATGTTAGGATGGACCTATCTGTTCCAAAAACACCTGAGTTAGCCCTTTTGGGAATACACGAGGATGAACATAGGACACATCATAGCAAAATTCTAATTTCACTCCTCTTCTATTATGCTAAAAAGGAGATCCTCGCTGGCTGGAACTCGGCTGCCCCTCCGACCCTTGCCTCCTGGGAAAAGAGGGTAAACACTGCTTTGCCCCTCTATAGGTTAACGTATATTAGTCGGGGATGCCCCTGGAAGTTTGACAAGGTCTGGCTGCCATGGATTGGTGGATGATACTGCACCGGGTTTACTGCAGTCGGGTGGCGGGTCACTGGATTGTGGGTGGGAGGGGGTGGATGACCCTGAGGCAATGTCGTAATAGAGATGTACCTAAACCTTTACACGTCTCTTTAATCAGTCTAGTAGACGCCTCTCATGACTCCTTATCTATTGTTGTAACGATAAGCCTGATTGGCTTACCAAGCATGTTCAACAACAATCCACTACCAAATATGTCTATACTGCATTGGATACAACATGTTAAATCTTGTGTAAGTAAGAGTTTTCCTGTACTCGATTATATGATCTATTTTTACATGTATCTGCATTCACATGTACCGTTTTTATTTGCCATTTTTTCTTTTCTTTTCTGTACTGTATTTTATACTTTTCAATAAAGCACTCCTGATTGTTAAAAAAAAAAAAAAATTCAAACCATTCCCTAGACACAAAATACATAAATAAAGGACAAAAAGGAAGGGAAAGCCAACTGTATCAGGTATTATCTATAAAACTGTTAACATCCCAATTAATGTTCAAACCATGTAATCATGACTCTTAAGATTATATATCCACCTGGTTTCCATCTTGGACAGCTCTCTGACCATGTACAGTAACTCCCTATCCAATGGGGAACAAAATGATCAATTCCCATAAAAATGTACCAGATGGATCTCTATTACTTAAAACCCCCAAGCATTATAGATATATATTTTTTTAGAAGATGCCCTACATAATAAAATGGTGAGTGTTTCAATTTTTTATATCACACCGTATTTGCACACCGGCTTTTCTAGGGTTTAACATAGTTCAAACGTGCAAAGAAAAACAGTAACATTCTTGTAAATATAATGTTATGAGAGATAAAATAAGGAAATAGAATAATAATAATGCTTCACTCATAAAGAGTGTGAGATGAAAAGTAAGGATGTTTCCAACATAGAATTTACTTTAAGCATATGTATCATATGAAGTGATTAGAGCAAACAGGAATAACCAGGGCTTTTTTTTATCAAACAATAGGTGCTGGAACTTAACCATGGTCCCACAAAACCCCT
Organism: Lithobates clamitans; assembly: GCA_037952925.1. Taxonomy (NCBI): domain Eukaryota; kingdom Metazoa; phylum Chordata; class Amphibia; order Anura; family Ranidae; genus Lithobates; species Lithobates clamitans. The sequence goes on from JBBGZY010001795.1 coordinate 663,481, forward strand.
CCCCCTACACACCCTCCAAATCACATCAAATAGTGGGTGTGTTTAGTCAAATTTCACGAAAACAGTAGGAGGGACTTAAAGGGGCATTAAATACCAGGATTGCATTACATACAGAGCGCAGAGCTGACACTTGTAAACACAGAAACCAGACTTCTGTGTTTACAAGTGATTGTGGTGAGCAGGCACCAAAGGGTCTGAGCCAGAGGTGGTGGAACTGAGTTCCACCAAGTTCCCCCTGAAAAAAAACATATCGAAATAATAGAGGTTAAGAAGATAAGGAGATGAAATAAAATGTATTATAAACTTTGAAGGAGAGTAAGGTTCGTTAAAGTTAGTATATCAAAGAAAAGTGAGCGAGGTAGCTCGGGGAAATTAATAGGTAATTCCAGGGCCAAGTTCCTGCAATATGGCTTGGCTTTATCTGGAGATAAAGTAATATTCCCAACTATCTCTAATAACTCACACTTCAAGTGAGTCAATTAGTAAATAAAGGAGGTATTAACTGCACAATGTTTAAGGTAAGGAGATAAAGAAGTGGGATGTGAGAGATCTTCCAGAGACGATCACTAGTTCAAAGTAGTAAATATGGAATAAAATAGTGCTGTAGGTTATAGGTATAATGTCTTCAAAGAAGAAATAACGAGTTATCGAATCCTGAAGGTAGAAAATGTTCAAACCATGGTCTCCATAAGGCTTCATATTTTGATACATTGTCAAATAAGATTGCTTCGTTTTTTGCGTGAATCATGGACTGAGTTATGCCCTGTACACAAAATAGGATTTTCCGACAACATGCAAGCTTGTTGTCGGAAAGTCCGACCATGTGTATGCTCCATAGAACATTTGTTGGCGGAATTTCCGCCAACAAATGTTTGAGAGCAGGTTCTCAAATTTTCCGACAATAAAACTTGTCGTCGGAAATTCCGAGCATGTGTACATAAGTCCGACGCACAAAAGTCCACGCATGCTCGGAATCAAGCAGAAGAGCCACACTGGCTATTGAACTTCATTTTTCTCGGCTCGTCGTACGTGTTGTACGTCACCATGTTCTTGACGTTTGGAATTTCCGGCAACATTTGTGTGACCGTGTGTATGCAAGACAAGTTTGAGCCAACATCTGTCGGAAAAAAATCCATGGTTTTGTTGCCGGAAAATCCTATCGTGTGTATAGGGCATAACTGACAATGACAAAATACAGAGTGAGTCAGATTTCCATGCTTTTGCAATGGTCTGTTTAGCCGCTGTGGTTACGAAGAACACATCGGCTTTTCAAACGCATATTTCCACCACCTGTAAAATAATCCAGCAGCTCTTTAGCTGCTCGGATTAGTTTTACTTTGTTCAGCTTCGCTGGCTCTAAAAATACTATCTTTCATTCATATCGTAGCTGCAGCGATGACTGAGATCACGCGATGTACCGGTGCATGGCTGGTCGGCAAGTGGTTAATGTAACATATAATGCCTGTATCGCAAATGGTGCAAATAGGCCTGAAGTTAGAAGCTCATCTAAACCCAAGAAAACAATGAGGTTGATATACGTAAGACATTTACACACATTTTCCCTAGTAAATGTGGTAAAGCTCCACTTTGTAAAGAATACCCGATCAGGTGCAAGGAAAATCCCCAAAAAGTATATTTTCTTGCACATGATTGGATTATGGAAATCAACAGAGCTAAGCTCTAGGCAAAACGAATGCAACTGCACTTGCAAAGTGCACAGTCTATTTGCCTTATATATAAATATATAAATATATTACAGCCTACCAGTTTTCAGGTGTAGCAAATCACATTTTTTAAAGGTTTTTTTCCTTTATTTTCTGTGATCCTACCAGATCCTGCTACTTCCTGTCCTAAGGTGAAAACATTCTGCATTATATCTAGTGAGAAGCAGTGTTGTCATCCTAGGACAAGACAACACGTCCCCCTCTCCTCATCTCTGTAACATATAGGGGAGGTGTTCTGTATTTCCCAAGAGAAGCGGGAAGGCTGATAAGATTGAGAATTCAATTCAGTGCACCGATTACAAGGACACTGGATTTCTGGCAAGATCAGTATGTAATTTCTGTATTTGCAGAACATCTACTTAAAAAAGAAATCTCATTCAATTATATGTTTGTTCTTGGATTTAGACATTAGGATCCAGTAAATTGTGAAAGAATCAAAGATTCACTTTTTTTTTTTTTTTTTTAGAAATATATATATATATATTTATCCCAAAAGTAGAACAGCCTGAGTTCAGGTACCATGATGAAAAGCAGACAATTCCCTAATGGCTCGTTTAAACTTGCGTTAGCCCTCTGAAGAGTGATCCAGGATATATCACTTTTTAAATGTCTTTTGACAGATTGTGAAGAGGTGTTGTATCGCTTTCTCATGACCTGTTTTAACCCCTAAAAGCCTGCACAACCCTGTTCTTTTGAATGGGTTGCATTCAGCAAGTGGTACTGCCTTTCGAACACGACAAGATAATTGGCACTACATCATGGCATGTATACACCTCTGTGCAGCTGCATTTGCAGCTTGAGGGGGGCACCTAAAAATGCTGTTTACAGTTTACTATAATTACAAATCAAGATACGCTCTGGTTATCAAAGAAAAAGTGTCATTGTGACCGGTGAACACTAATCTGTATTTTTATGTATTTTAAAATATATGTAAACCCAAAAACAAGAGTGCAAAAAATAGCAGCTTACCAGTCCTTAGGTAGTGGCTGCATTCGTTTTCTTTTTCAGGCTTTCTTCCCTTTATTTTCACCTGGTGATCCTGCCAGTAAACGACTTCCTGTCCTAGGGTGACAACGTTTACTCACTGTACTTTATCTATGGAGGAGCAGTGACCCCACCCTAGGCTGCTTTCCTAATCTCCATTACACAGGAATTGTGGGAATTTGTAATTTACAGAAGATAGCTGAGAAGGCTGATAACATTGTTTGAGATTTCCGTTCAGCAAACAGGAAGTGACAAGGACACTATCTTTCTGGGAAAGTCCACAGGTATTTTTGTAAATATTCTTAGCCTGAAAAAAAAACTAAACTAATGCAGCTGCTACATCTAAGGACTGGTAAGCTGCAATGTATTCACTTATTCCCTTTCTGTTCTTGGGTTTAGATATACCTTAATGACTTGACTTTTTCCTGCCCACACACATGACAATTTCCAGTAGACATGTGCATTTGTTTTCGTCCGAATTTCAGGTATTTTCGTTATCGTTTTAACAAACGATAACGAAAGTGCGGAATCCGAAAAACGAAAGATCCGACATAAACAAATGCTTTATTTTCGTTTTCGTTGCTACAACAGTTCGATATAGATAGGAGATTTGACATGATGCTGACAATAACAATCTGTGTCCATCAAACCTGTGGTCGAATGTGCCTAAACTTAACTCTATTTTTTCTTTTTAATAATCAAAATTTTTATTTCCATTTTATAAATACAACAATCTTCATACATTGTTACAAAAAACCCTCATCACCCACCCCAAACCCTTATTACATTACATCTTCTACTACCACATTCACTTAAATCTCATCCCTCCCCCCCCTTCCCTTCCAAACCACTTGGTAATCCTGTAGTTATTCCTTACCCCTTCCCCCTCCTTTTCCTCTCTTTGTGCAAGAGGCCCTTATCAGCCAAACTGACCTAACAAGTTTTGTTACATCTTATGCCCCGTACACACGGTCAGATTTTCCGATGGAAAATGTGTGATAGGACTTTGTTGTCGGAAATTCCGACCGTGTGTGGGCTCCATCACACATTTTCCCACGGATTTTCCGACACACAAAGTTGGAGAGCAGGAGATAAAATTTTCCGACAACAAAATCCGTTGTCGGAAATTCCGATCGTGTGTACACAAATCCGATGGACAAAGTGCCACGCATGCTCAGAAAAAATAAAGAGATGAAAGCTATTGGCCACTGCCCCGTTTATAGTCCCGACGTACGTGTTTTACGTCACCGCGTTCAGAACGATCGGATTTTCCGACAACTTTGTGTGACCGTGTGTATGCAAGACAAGTTTGAGCCAACATCCGTCGGAAAAAATCCTAGGATTTTGTTGTCGGAATGTCCGAACAAAGTCCGACCGTGTGTACGCCCTATTACCCTTCGTAAGAAGGGGAAAAAAAAAGGGGGGGGGGGGAACATAAAAGTGTATAAAGTGTACATAATTGGATAAAAAGTGTACGTGGCCTAAACTTAACTCTATTAGTCCAAGATTATTCGACATAGAAAGAAAAGATTCGACGTAGGGGAGAAAAGATTTGACGTAGGGGAGAAAAGATAAATAAAAATAATGATGATGATGAATGTTATTGGCTGATTGTAACCAAAGAGGAGGAGCAGTAAAATAGCTAGAACTAAGTACACACGTACTTTGGCTTATGGTGTCTGTTGAAAGTTCTAAGAAGATTTGACGGAGCAGGTAAACTATACAGCGTCGTGCAGTTTAGCTGCACCGTCGAATCTTCTTTGAACATTCGACAGACACCATAAGCCTCCATTGACAGATTCGACCTTAATTTGGATTTTCGGACTAATGCAATTTTAAACGAAAAACAAAATAAATAAAAACGAATTTCGGGAGTACCTAAATACATTTATTTTTCGGACGAAAACGAAATTCCGAAATGAAATATTTCAGTGTGCACATGTCCAATTTCCAGGCAGTTTCAGCCACTTTCAGCCATATTCAACCAAGCTTGCAATCTCAGATACAATGGTATGGATTAATGCAACCCGCCAAAAACTATTTCTGTTGAAACAGTGAAAGGGTCCAAACTGTTGGTGGTAGATTGACTTGACTTTCACTCTGTCTTGTCACATGTTCCTTCAGGTTTCACTTTGGTCAAGAGCTAAGGGTGCCTTAAGGACAATCACACTTCTTGGGGTCAGTGGAAGGAATCATAGCACGCAGTGGAGGACACACCCGCCAGTGTTGAATGAGAAGATTCTTAGATTCTTCAGGCAGCAGTTGTCCTTACACAGAGTGCAAGGAGTGACTTCACCTCCCATCCCTCCAATTGACATTAATAAGGATTACAGTTGGTACAGAAAAGCTACTGCATTTGGATTGTCTGCACTAGTCTGATCCCATCAGACATTAACTGCTGATAAGTGCATGCCTTGTGAAGTATCAGGAGCACTCTCCCCCTGGTTTACTGCACGGGCATAAAGGGTTGTAGCTGCCCCCCTGGACATCCACCAGGTCTTAGGCATCTGTGTAAGAGGCCTAGTGGATGATCTAGCTCTGTAGTGGGACCAGTGAATGTTCATGTAGTTTTGTGACTACAGAAGAGCTAATCAGAAAGGAATATTATTAACAAGGATTTAAAACTCTACCTTACATCATTAGGTGCAGTAGTGTATTTTGGTTTTGTGCTGCCCTAGGCCTGACTAAACTTGTGCACCCCCTAATTTAAATAAGACCCACCCCTTCCTGTCAAGGCCACACACCTTGCTGTTTTAGACCTGCCATAAAATTTTCGAGTGGGGACACTAGTTCTGAGGGTGGGGAGGGCAATGGATTCCCTTAATTTGAATAGATTTCCTCTCACTTCCTGTTTGGCTATGGGGCAGGAAGTGAAGGGAAATCTCTGCAATGGGACAGGGATGGTAAAAAATAAACTGACAGGGGCTATAAACCTCCCTTACTCTATCCAAAATGAAAAAAAAAAAGTGTTGCCTATAGTTCTACTATAAGCACAAATTTCTGCTAATTTTTTTGTAGAGGACTAAAAAGATATAACCATGCCAATGGTGCAGCAGAAAACATATAGCACAGTGAGGAAAGTTTGTGGTCCAGGATGAGAGGACAGTCAAAATTAGAAGCGGCACCCCCCCCCCCACACACACACACACACACACAGTTGCGCAATGCCAGCCGCCCACATACCGGAAGCAGTGCGGCTGCTTTATGGGGACGCTAGACTAATTTGCCTCTCAGCCCAGTCCACCACATATAACTGGTGCTACACTAACAGTGTAGCGCAAGCCGGCGGGGACTCTTTCCCTGCTTCCCCCCTGCAAAGTGCTGCCCTAGGCCTGGGCCTTGTCGGCCTAGGCCAGGATACTGCGTTGATTAGATGACTGACGTGGATACCACTTCTTTATTTACTTATTGCTAGGCCCCGGTCCCACATCCATATGTACTCATGTTGTAATACATGGTGTGTGTAGCCTATTTGTGTTTTAGCCTATCCCCAACAGGCTCTGAACGCATGTACACACATCAAAAAACACCTAATCCTAACTATAGATGGGAAGGTCTGGAAACAAAAATGGAAAAATTGGGATCAAAAATTGATTTTTCCATTTTTTTCAAAGCTGTTTTTTTTCTGAAAAATTGGGGAAAAAAGAAGTGGAATACATACTTTTAAAATGATAACTAATATACCTATCACATGGTATTCAAACAAACTATATAACATGAAGACCTTAATGAAAGATTTCTGAGACTTTATGTAAAGTCTTAAGACCCAAAAGTGGAACTTCCGCTCATCTGATTCCTCCACAATTGGCACCTTTCAGGGGGGAGGGGGGTGCAGATACCTGTCTACTACAGGTATTTGCACCCACTTCCTGGAATAGACTCCCGCCCCTTCAAGCAACCCCTCCCCCGCTGTCTCCTGGGAAACACACAGGTCCCAGTAGATAGCGGGGACCACTTAGGACGAGCAGCACAACTCGCGCATGCGCAGTAGGGAACCGGGAAGTGAAGCCGCAATGCTTCACTTCCTGATTCCCTCACAGAGAATGGCGGCAGCAGCAGCCGAGAGCCGAGCGATTGATCGGCTTTGGCTGCCGACATTGCTGGACTCCAGGGCAGGTAAGTGTCCATTTATTAAAAGTCAGCAGCTGCAGTATTTGTAGCTGCTGGCTTTTAATAATTTTTTTAGGTGGACTCCCTCTTTAAGTTCTCTCAGCTGAAAACAAGCAAATCCTAGAATACAGCTCAAACTGTACTTCTCCATGCAGTTCTCAAACAAGAGACTGCCACTAGGGAGCACTGCAGGGGAAAGGCTGCAGTTTAGTTTGCTTATGGGCTTTATCTTGTATCTCATACAATTGGGTAATTGTTGAAATACAGTTGATGATTCTGTCCTCTCAGGCCTTAACTTACAGGTAAGAGGGGGGATTTGTCTGACAAATTAGTTTCTTTTACCCTTTTAAATGATCCCTATTAATGTTCTCCACCATCACAGCATAATGTTTCCCTATAGTCTGCTCAGTAATTATTTTTTCTTTTCCTCCTCTCGGCAAACTGGTGAGACCAACATCTAGAGTTTGGAAACATTTCCCCAGTGCAATTTCTGCTGAGAGCAAAGCTGCAATTTGCAAATATTATGAATTGTTCTTTTCCAAATGCTACAAGGATGACAAAACACATCCTGGCACACCAGAGGTGCCCTAAAGACATTAAAAAATACTTTATGGAATGAAATGATAAGGACCAGAATGAAAGTGTGAGGAGTTTTTCCCTCCAGAGTTTTTATTCCATTTCTTTTTACTGCTTCTGGATCATCACAAAGTGTTTCTTCGCCAGCAGCATCTTCAAGTAAGGAAGTGTTACAAACCACGGCCTCCCAAAAATACACAATTCCTTCATTTATAGAGAAAGTGACACCTGAAAATCAGGAGCACATTGATCAAGCTCTTCATAGAGCAATATATGTTTCTGGATCAGCATTTATAGGTAGTATTTATAGGTGAAATGTTCTTTTCATATACAGTCCTTGGTATTCCATTTGTAATAAAGAATAGAATTTTAAAAAGCAAGATTAGTTTATTTACTGAATAAACTGTACTTTTATTTTAAGCATATTACTTTTATATACACTGAATTTCAACTTCCCAGTGTAACAAAATTACTTTAAATTAGAAAAACTACTTTTTTTAAGTTTTTTCCAAAAATTTTTATTTTTTTCTAGAAAAAATTTTTCTTTTTCCAATGACTTCAAGATTTATGGAAATTTACAGAAATTTTAAATCTCTAATCCAACTTACTTTAACACACACAAGTAGACTTGTGCTTTTCGCTGTAACAAACAATAAGAATCACATGCAATGAGAGATGAGCAATGTAGGCAATGTAGATGAGCATTACATTGCCTACTATAGGTGTAAATACACTCTCTGCACATTTACTGTTTCTTGAGTAGACCTTCATTATCTTTGGTTGTCAGAAAATTGTCTTCATTATCTTTGGTTGTCAGAAAAAATATTTCATGTAAGACAGAATGGGATAGAATAGGAGAAATTTTGGAAACCACCAAATGTCACTGAAAACAACTAGTGGTGCTTGCTTACTTATTGTTTACCTGCTTGTAACTAATTTATTTATTGGATCGGCAATTATCTACTTCTGATTAAAAAAATAAATATATATGTTCAGCATCTGGAACAAGGGAACACCAAATATGTAACAATATCAATCTTAATCTTTCAACTCTAAATAACAAGAACATAAACTTTACCTTGTGGTAAGCTCCACTCTCACCAGCGAAATGGGGGCCAATACTTTGTTGTCACTGTTCTCAGTAGAGTGTGTCAATATATCACCTGGTCAATGCACTGAATTCTCTGTTAATAATTACACTTCTGTTTTACTTAGATTTAAAACAATATACCATTGACCTGTGTCTATGTTTATTTTATACCTGCAATAAACAATTTCAGGAAGTTCCCTTACCAGGATCACCTATCTGAAACTTGCGATGCAGTCAGTGTACAACATTTTTAGTACTGTTGTGCATGGGTGCCAAAATGTAAATCACTCAAATCCAATCATATATTGTAGAATTTTATGTGTTTGGAATTTGGAGACAAGACAAAGGTGCTTGGTGCATCAGAAAACTTACATGGTGCCAAACCTGATCAGCTACTGCAAATATCAGGACTGTATACCTTGTTCTGGTTAGAGTTGTCACCTTTCCTAGAAATAAAAATGGCAGTGGTGATGGATGCGGTTTGTTGTGGATGTGGCAGGATGGTACATTATTATAGGATGGTCACAACTGACACCGGATCTTGTTATTCCTAGCTACAGTATATTGTAATTCCCAGTTACATTATCTGTGATGCTTCATATTATGTTTATTGTAATTCCTATTTACATATCTATCTAATATCTGTTATCGTAAATTTACAGTAGTTAACCCCTTCAAGCCTAAGCCTTTTTCTGACACTTTTGCTTTTGCAAGTTAAAATCAGTATTTTTTGCTAGAAAATTACTTAGAACCCCCAAACATTATATAAATATATATATATTTTAGCAGAGACCCTAGAGAATAAAATGGCAGATATTGCAATATTTTATGTCACACTGTATTTGCACAGCAGTCTTTCAAATGCAATTTTTTTGGAAGAAATACACTTTAATGAATGAAAAAAAAAAACAAGTTATCCCATTTTTTTTAATATAATGTGAAAGATGATGTTACACTGAGTAAATAGATACCTAACATGTCATGCTTTAACACTCGTGGAATGGCGTCGAACTATGGTACTTAAAAGTCTCCATAGGCTTTAAAATTTTTTAACGGTTACCAGTTTAGAGTTACAAAGGAGGTCTAGTGCTAGAATTATTACTCTCACTCTATCGATCGCGGCAATATCACATATGTTTGGTTTGAACACTGTTTACATTTGTGGGCGCGACTTATGTATGCGTTCGCTTCTGCTTGTGAGCACAGATGGATGAGGCTCTTTTAAAAAAAAAATTTATTTATTTATTTATTTTACACTGTCCCTTTAAAAAAAATGTTGATCACTTTTATTGCTGTCACAAGGAATGCAATCATCCCTTGTGACAGTAATAGGCAGTGACAGGTACTCTATAACATCCCAGATCCCTCCTCTGCACTTAAAAGCATTCAAAACGCCAAGTTTGGCTGTTTTGAATCCAGTAATTTCTTTAAAATCTGGCACCTTTAAGGCTCCAGTATACCAGAAGTGATGTCATAACATCGCTTCCAGGTTACTAGATCTGAGCCGATTCCGGCTTTGTTCGGATCTCCGGCCAGCCGGCAGACATGCCGGCTGGTCAATCAGGTCTCCTGGTGGGACATGACCCCCCCTTCCGCTGCTTGTGATCACAGCCGAGCAGCTGACTAGCCTCATCGGTTGTTATTACAAGAAAGCCGATCGTCTGCTCTACCCCGGCATCACCCCGGTACAACCCCTTGAAGCAGAAGGCCGCATAATTGCGTTTTTGTTCGTGTGAAGGGGTTTAAATAAAATTTTGTAAATAAAACAGCAACCTGTCCACGTATCAAGCTGAAATATTAATGCTGCACAATACTGTGGCTTTGAAGGCACATTCACACAAGCAGCAGTAGTCCCAAAGCAAGGACAAGGCAAATTGCATTGGTGGGCACTAAAAATAAAGTAGAATATGTTGCATTTTTGTACATTCTGATGCACTGTACCTACCATGCATCATACCATGGTGTAGCTATTGTGCATTATGAGCACAGTGGCACATACTGTAGTGAGAATGGGTCCTGAGTTATGTCACACAACCTGTACAGAGACCGACCCGCAAGGGACATCAGAGATGGAAGACTTTCCTCGCTTTAGGCAGAGGGTTGATGGAGCAGATTTACCTTACAGTATCACAACGTAATTGTGATATATTAGTAAATGTCCAAAGTACCTGCTGTGCTAAAGTTGAGGTTTATAATAATATTCACCACCAATGGCAAGAGTGTTGCTAGAGTGTAGGCGCAGGTGCAGTCTGTACTCACCACTGTGGGTGGCTCAGAAGGTAAAGGACGTAGTGAGGGACTTGGTTCCTCTATGATTTCCTGCGGTCTCCTGGGGAACAGCTGTCTGATTGAACGCTGGAGCCCCTTGTGACCTCAGTGGCCATCTTGGGTCAGGGCAGGGTCTATTTAAGACTCTGGCTCCTAGCTTTGGCATGCTTTTGGCAAGTGGCTAGTGTAGGGACAAGTTCCCCGTCTGTCAGGAACAGAGCATAGCAACAGAGAGAGGTTCCATAGGAGTAGGGAAAGTGCAGGGACTACGCCATCTCCATGTAGGAAGCTTCCCATTTGGGTGTGGACCAGCCAGGCCACATTCCCACTCCTCGTTGCAGGAGCTGTCAGTATTATTTCAAGATAACCCTCCTCTGCTTCAATTTTTTAGTGGCTTTCGTTGGCTGAGTCTACACATTAGAACTAATCGTGTTCTTAGGACTTTCTTAATACACTATTCTCCTTCACCTCGGCCTCTGTGTGGTCTCTGCGCGCCGACAAACCGCGCTGCACCCTGCTCACAAGCCAGAAGCAACTCTAATAATATGTATATATCTGGTGGTCAGCACATTATGTTCAGTACATACAAAAATGAGCCAAATGCACAGATAAAGTTCTAGCATAATTAGTAACCATATTGGTGTATACGTTTTATATAACTCAAGACGATGCCATGGCCTTATCAATCATCAAGTTGTGTATTTAACGCTGTACTGTTTTCTGCTGCCACTGCTTTGGTGTTTGTAGAAGCAGTTTTTGGTTCAGAGGCTTTTTTGTCAATCTGGCAAATCCTCCAACCAGTCTAGGATATAGCCCATGAGAAAAGGGAAAAAGGCGGGACTTTGTATGAAGCGCGCAGTCAATAGTGAGGGGTCAAGAAATTGTATATATTATGTAAAGCATGATAAAATCTTCCATAAAAATAGGTCACAAAAATTCATCATTTATTGCATGTATTTATATTATAACGGTATTACACATTGCATGTACAAGGGTTCATAATTCATCTGTATTACATATATCTATATTACACTGGTGTTACACATTGCATGTACAGAGGCTCTACGCGTTTCGTGGAGTATTTATATCCACTCTTCAGGAGCGACAATGTGTGTTAGCTGAAAATAAAACATAATAAGTATAATAAGTTTCAAGGTCAATGCTTATAAAGTATGCAAAATTATAAAAATGTATACAACTTGGGAATAACCCCTGGTTATGAATATACTCACAACTATCATACAGTAAGAGTGCAGTAGTGAGAGCTGGTGGCTCCCTGAAGGGGCATCTTTTCTGGGAATTGTGCCAGCAACCGGTGCATGCGGGACCCCCCCCCCACATGACAACACCGGGGGTGGACGGAACTCCAAAGGGTGGTGGTCCCTGGGGGTTGTGTGGGTGATGAAAGACATCTTGAGGGGTTTCTGAAAAAAATGTGAAAGTGAATGGAATGACGTGTGGGAAGAAAAAAAATATGTAAAAATGTTGGTATGAAAGTGTGAACAATATGAAGGCAGGGTATTGCACCCGTGTCAGTGATAGTGAACAGTGAAAACTAAACCAATTAGAACAATTGTAATGTGCAATATGCAAATCCAAAAAAAAATTAAAATAGGATGCAAAAAATGTTAGTGAATGCATTATCTAGGATACCTTACCTAGTACAGAGAGACGTGAAACAATGAAGTGAAGTGCTGGGTGCTGTCAGTGTGTGGAGGGATGACCAACCTGTGGGAAGTGCCGACCCCGAATGGGACACATAAGGGTGCGCATGCCAATCACTCGCAAACGCCACGCTAGCGTGCAGAAAAAATAGGGGGAGGCGTCTGTGGCCGAGAGACCAAGTCTCACGGCGTTTGGCGCCAATGTCACCCCTATATGCCGCTGATGGAAGACACCAGGCGCGACGGCACTCAAAAGAGCGCCGCACGCGTGGTGTGTAAAGCGTGACGCCGATGCCCAGCGCGGCGGTATCCCAACCCTCCCAAAGGGACATGGGGAGGGGGGGAGACCCCCCGGTGTGCATCGCAACTCCCGGAAGTGAAGTGAGGATATACATATCCACTCCATCTGAAGGCAACGGTGAATCCAAAGGTCACCTGTGTATGGCTTTTCAACTGTGACCATTGAATTTGTCAATTCTTTGGGTTCATCAGCTATGGCAATCATACCTAGGTTCTTCCTGACAAATTGCAAATAAACCAAATGTTCTTTTTAGTTTTGAATGGCATAGTGATGGACTAGAATACCTGTCAGGTTTGTATTACTTTATTTCTCTTGGTGACCATTGTTACTGGGACTAAAAGTGAAGGAAAATCCGACATTGCCCTCAGAACAGCAAAAGAGCGGAAATCTTCTACTGAAAACAACTGCCTAGAAGCAGATTTCTCTCACTTTAGAAAAATTTCCTTTCACTTCCTGTTGTGTCTATAGGACAGATAGTTAAGAAAAATCTCTGCTATAGGATGGAAAAAAACCTCATAGGGGTTATAACCATTGGCTAATCATTATGGCTTCCTATTATTGCAGGGGTTTAAATTTCTACACTTGACACATTCTCCTTCATTACAAAATCAGTTGGTTTGGTGGTCAAAGGCTTTTTGGAACAGTAGACGGTACTTCCTACAACCTAGAGAAGGAAACATTTCCCTGAGCACGCATTTTCCTTGTGCATCCTTTTACAGAGAAAAAGAACCCAAAAGGTTAAAGTTAGGATTTCATCATCATGGCACATAAGTAATTAAACAAGCTGTTCCCGGACAAGCTGTTCCATTTAGATGAGCCACACTGTGTCACAAAAACGGTAAGAAGCTTCATAAGGTGTTCCTAAACTACGGAGGTGACACAATAGAGGAAAAATAAAAATTTGGAATCAAGAGACTGTTTGGGTCAATAAATTACATATTTTTTGTCCTAAAGGTAATGAAATGAAGAATGACATTTACCCATTGATATGCATTTAAATTACTTTTATTGTGATACATTACTGTTATATATTTAATTTCTTATAGACTCGCACATATTTTTTCATACAATTACTATATTGTTTATATATGAAGACATGGAAAGAACTAACTGACCATAGGTGATATTCATACACAGCTCTCGCAGCAATGCTTGTGCGGGTTAAGGTCGGATGCTTACCTTCAGAACCTCTGTTATACTTTTTGGACAATGAGAAACCTCAGAACATATTCATGTCAAGTTTCCCATCAGCTCTGACGGGAACCTTTTTGTCTTATAGTCCTATGCCATATGTTCCTTATTTAAAAAGAGTGCAATGAAGTTCAACAAAGCACTCGACTGCTACACCCAAACACTATCATAGGGGAGCAGATCACATACCCCCCCCCCATACCTAGGAGTGCCAGGTGATCTTGCCTGCTGTGGAGGAACCAAGGAGCTGCAAAGGAAGCACAAGTAACCATAGTATAAGTAGGTACGGGCACGCTATTTGCAGAGGCACTGTTACTTTGCCTGCATGGGTAAAGTGATAGTGTCTCTTTAAGGTGTATTTTTACCCAAAACATTCTTGCCTAAAAAAAAAATCTTCCAGTCACAATAATATTGACAATAAAGCTTTTTTAGGTATCAACCAATCTTGTTGATATTAATGCGGATTTTGATAAAATGGATGACTGAAAGCATGATTCAGAGGCATTTTTGGGAAGTCAATTAGAATAGCAATACGTTTAAAAGAGTAATATTGTATATTATTAAAATTCTTCATAATATTCTATACGTTTTATTTAATTAGGGTTTTTTAGGCAGTTTTGATAAAAGATAAAATGGGAAGTTTGATAGGACACAGAGGTCATAAGGTGCAGTAACTAAAGTAACTATATATTGACAAGTACTCTGACAATTCTGACTGCTGACAAGTGACCCTTACTCCTGACAAATGACAATGACCCCTGAAAAATGACTCTGATTTCTGAGAAATGACTCTGATTTCTGACAAGTGAGCCTAACCCTCAACAAATGATGCTGACCCTTGACAAATGACACTGACTCCTGACAGATGACTTTGACTCGTGACAAATGATTCTGATTCTTGACAAGTGACCCTGAATCCTAAGTAGTGACCCTGACCCTTGACAAGTGACATTGACTCCTGACAAGTGATGCTAGCTCCTGACAGATGACTCTGACCCCTGACAAATGACTGATTCTTGACAAGTGACCCTGAATCCTAAGTAGTGACCCTGACCCTTGACAAGTGACATTGATTCCTGACAAGTGATGCTAACTCCTGACAAATGACTCTGACTCCAGACAAATGACTGATTCTTGACAAGTGACCCTGAATCCTGACAAGCGATACTGACCCTTGACAAGGGACTCTCTCTCCTGACAAGTGATTCTGACTTTTAACAAGCAACAATGACTCCAGATCAGTGACGCAGAGTGCTGATAAGTGACAATGACACTGGTTTTAATGAGAAACAGCAGCAGACAGATGTGTTGTTTAATGGGTAAGAGATTAGTCTAACAATTTTCCATTTTGGATACTTGACTCAATGTTGAAGGAAGAAGACAGCGTTTTGTATGAAGGGCATAGTTTAAGCTAAGATACACTATATTACCAAAAGTATTGGGACGCCAGCCTTTACACGCACATGAACTTTAATGGCATCCCAGTCTTAGTCCGGAGGATTCAATATTGAGTTGGTCCACCTTTTGCAGCTATAACAGCTTCAACTCTTCTGGGAAGGCTGTCCACAAGGTTTAGGAGTGTGTCTATGGGAATGTTTGACCATTCTTCCAGAAGTGCATTTGTGAGGTCAGGCACTAATGTGGATGAGAAGTTTACAACCAAAAGCGTAAATTTAATTTATTGAGATTTTATGTGAAGGACCAACACAAAGTGGCACATAATTGTGAAGTGGAAGAAAAATGATAAATGGTTGTCCACATTTTTTACAAATAAATATCTGAAAAGTGTGGCATGCGTTTGTATTCAGCCCCCTTTACTCTGATACCCCTAACTAAAATCTAGTGGAACCAATTGCCTTCATATGTTGCCTAATTAGTAAATAGAGTCCATCTGTGTGTAATTTAATCTCAGTATAAAGCTGCTCTGTGAAGCCCTCAGAGGTTTGTTAGAGGAACGTAGTAAACAAACAACATCATGAAGTTCAAGGAACACACCAGACAGGTCAGGGATAAAGTTTAACCACTTCAATACCAAGCACTTACCCCCCTTCCTGCTCAAGCCAATTTTAAGCTTTCAGCGCTGTCACTTTTTAAACGACAATTGCGCGGTCATGCTACACTGTACCCAAACAAAATTTTTATAATTTTGTTCCCACAAATAGAGCTTTCTTTTGGTGGTATTTGATAACCTCTGCGGTTTTTATTTTTTGCTAATCAAATAAAAAGAGACCAAAAACTTTGAAAAAAATACGTTTTTCTTTGTTTCTGTTATAAAATTTTGTAAAAAAAGTAAGTTTTCTCCTTCACTGATGGGCACTGATAAGCTGCACTGACGGGCACTGATAAGGTGGCACCAATGAGGTGGCACTGATGAGGCAGCACTGATGATGGGCACTGATAGACAACACTGATGGGTGGCACTGATGGGCATTGATAGGCAGCACTGATGGGCAATCATAGGTGTCACTGATGGGCACTGATAGGCGACACTGATGGGTACTTATGGGTGACACTGATAGGCAGCACTGCTTGGCACTGATAGGTGTCACTGCTGGGCACTGATAGGTGGCACTGATGGCTGGCACAGATACATTGTACTGATAGGCATCACTGATGGCACTGGCAGGCATCTTTAATGGGCACTGATTGGCAGCTGCCTGGACACTGATTGGCATATCCCTGTGGTCTAGGGTGGCATACCTGGTGGTCCTGGGTGGGGACACGCCGTAGCACCGTTCACCGCCCTGCGCGCCCCCACAGTTGCGCGCCAGCAGTTATCCTGAGAGACAGCATTTGACGTCTAGTTAGGATAACTGAACCACCGCCCGGCCGTCATTTTGCTATAGGCCGGGCGGGAAGTGGTTAAAACAGTGTTAGGTTATAAAAAAGATATACCAAGCTTTGATCATCTCACGGAGCACTGTTCAATCCATCATCTGAAAATGGAAAGTGTATGGCACAGCTGCAAACCTACCATGACATGGCCGTCCACCTAAACTTTATACAGGCTGGGCAAGGAGAGCATTAATCAGAGAAGCAGCCAAGAGGCCCATGGTAACTCTGGAGGAGCTGCAGAGATCCACAGCTCAGGTGGGAGAATCTGTCCACAGGACAACTATTATTCGTGCACTCCACAAATTTGGCCTTTATGGAAGAGTGGCAAGAAGAAAGCCATTGTTGAAAGAAAGCCATAAGAAGTCCCGTTTGCAGTTTGCGAGAAGCCATGTGGGGGATAAAGCAAACGTGGAAGAAGGTGCTCTGGTCAGATGAGACAAAAATTGAACTTTTTGGCCTAAAAGTAAAATGCTATGTGTGGCGGAAAACTAACTGCACATCACTCTGAACAGACCATCCCCACCGTGAAACATGGTGGTGGCAGCATCATGTTATGGGGATGCTTTTCTTCAGCAGTGCCAGGAAGCTTGTCAGAGTTGATGGGAAGATGGATGGAGCCAAATACAAGGCAAACTTAGAAGAAAACCTGTTAGAGTCTGCAAAAGACTTGAGACTGGGGCAGAGGTTCACCTTCCAGCAGGGCAACGAACCTAAACATACAGACAGAGATACAATGGAATGGTTTAGATCAAAGCATATTCATGTGTTAGAATGGCCCTGTCAAAGTCCAGACCTAAATCCAATTGAGAATCTGTGGCAAGACTTTAAATTCGCTGTTCAGAGATGCTCTCCATCCAAACTGACAGAGCTTGAGCTATTTTGCAAAGAAGAATGGGCAAAAATGTCACTCTCTAGATGTGCAAAGCTGATAGAGACATCCCTAAAAAGACTTGCAGCTGTAATTGCAGTGAAAGGCGGTTCTACAAAGTATTGACTCAAGGGGGGCTAAATACAAATACACGCCACACTTTTCAGATATTTATTTGTAAAATTTTTTAACAAAACCATTTATCATTTTCCTTCCACTTCATAATTATGTGCTACTTTGTGTTGGACTATCACATAAAATCCCAATAAAATACATTTACGTTCTTGGTTCTAACATGACAAAATGTGGAAAATTGCAAGGGGTATGAATACTTTTTCAAGGCACTGTAAAATCTAGTGGGAATTCCCTGGCTTGGGTTACTCCAGAATGGTAGATTCCCATCCATCATTTCTTTTTTAATTTTCAAAGCTTTTTTTATTTTTCCATATGTATTCCTTTTTGTTCTGTATTCTATGGTATTGATGCAGTGGGTGGGCTGCACATAACAGAGGCTAGGCACATCTGCAATCCCTCTGCTAGCATTATCTTTCTCCTCTAAAGTAATCAGCAGCATTTTTTTTTTTATTTACAGTATCTCAAAAAAGTACACCCCTCAAAAATTTTATTATATCTTTTCATGTGACAACACTGACGAAATGACACTTTGCTACAATGTAAAGTAAAATGTCTAAACCGTTGGCAACAAAAGTGAGTACACCCCTAAGTGAAAATTTCCAAATTGGGCCCAATTAGCCATTTTCATTGTAGCAAAGTGTCATTTCGTCAGTGTTGTCACATGAAACGATATAATAAAATATTTACAAAAATGTTAGGGGTGTACTCACTTTTGTGAGATACTGTATATCATTTATTATAGTCAGGGCACTGGAGGCATAGCTGCAGGGAAAAAAAACTATAGTCATAACTTGCCTGCCCATCCAGAAAGCAGGGGAAAGGCCAGGCAGCAAAACATGGAGGAAGGAAATTCTATCACCAGAGAGAAGGGCACAGAGCAGCAAAAATTCTAGACATACTATCCAGTGTTGTTCGGAATACTTCCACAATCACATATACTGGACGGTCCGCAGCAGTTAAATGTGAAAAACGCACATTGAACATCAGGGTTATTCCATCTTCCCTCAATGTTTCTCTCATCTTGGGAGCACCACTGTGTCGGAACCCAGCTACCTGCTGTCAGTCTCTCTCACTCTCTAGGGTCATTAATACTCACTCAGAGGGCTCTGACTTGCCCTTTAGGCCTAATGCATCCAGCTCACATCTCCTTTTATGTAATTCCAGAAACAGGACTGCTGCAGCTGCTCCTTTAGTTCAGTACAATTCACCCAGGTGTCATTAGACGTTCCTATGGACAATAGTATGCTCCCCAGGGAATACTGGCCTGGCCTTAAAGGCCTTTTGCATTCCCACTCTCAGTCCACTCAGACCATGTTTAGTCAGAAAGGACAACTACAGTCAGCTATTTTGGGTATTGGACTATCTCACCCAGGGACTTCTGCCCCACCGAGGGCTTTGGCTGTGATGACTACATCTGCATAGCTGTGGGGTCTTGGCCTTCCATGCCCTGACTGCTTAAGGTTCCTCCCATCCTGGCTTTTATATGGGCACTGACTACACTCACCAGGTCCAGACTGGCCATCAAGCACACCAGGCAGGTAGCATAATTTGGCGCCGTTCCACAGGCGGACGCAATTTTAAAGTGTGACATGTTTGGTATCTATTTACTCGGTATAACATCATCTTTTATATTTTGCCAAAATAATTGGGTATTATTTTGTATTTTTGTACATTAAAACTAATTTACCGTAAGTGTATTTTTTCCAAAAAGTTGCAAAACCCACCATTGTATTCTTTAGGGCCTCATCTTAAAAAAAATATACTGTATATATATGTAGCGCTGGTAGATTTTTAATCTACCGCTTATAGGTAAATTTAGTGTGTTATTTGTTTCATACATAGTCAGATTTAGCCTCTGTTCCAGTTTGGCTGTGTTGCATGTAGTTTCACACTGTGCCTGTGGGTGTCGTTGTCGCCATGGGTCGGTGTTTGAAAGGCAACACGTTGAAGTGTATGAGTGCTCTTCTGTCCTGGAGATAACTCGAAGGGGGTGGTCCTCCGAGTTGCATTCTGGGAGAGGGTATTTATGTGACAGACGCCATGTTCTAATGTCTTTCGTTCCACCTGCTGGCCCTCCTGGCCGACAGGTATGTGTTAGGAGTACTACCGCGTGATCCTCCGACCGGAAGGACCGTTGCTGCGTGTGGGTGAGCGTGTGGGTGAGCCCAGAAGCCTGTCTGGGGCCTACCACAGTGGCGAGGGAATGGTTCTGTGCTGTCTGTCCTACGGGAAGAAGCTGGACAACTGAGAAGATCCCAGGGGAGGACCCGTCATGGAAGGATCATGCAGAGTGCTGGTCTGGAGAGGGGCCTGGTAACTCAGTTAGAGGACGCATCCTAAAGTTAACCTACCACATAGTACTGCCGGGTCAGCTTAAAGGTTCTAGTGCTGTGTTTGCTAATCATCGTAAACCATTACATCCTGTGGCAGAGGATCGTACAGGTTTCTATTTCATTCAAGTCTGTGGCAGAGACTTTTGTTCGTGCTGCGTACCGGCTGCTAGGTTAGTGAGAGAAACCTATCCGGGCGGGCAAAGATTCAACTCTAAGAGGAAAGTACATTCATCTACAAGATTCCAATTCCTAATACTACACTAAGAAAAGGTATTTGAACTTCCCTGCAACTCTCCTTCTACCTCTTTCCTGCTACTTCCTTCAGTTACTCTTTATTAAAGCATTGGAAAAGATACTCTAGTGTCTGGTGCCTACACTGTCTGGTATTAAGCTCAACGGGACCCTAGACTCGGTTATGGTGAAATTGAGGTAACGAAGGTGACGGTAACAGCCCGCTTTAAACCAGCAGCTCCACCGTGAGTTATTGCTACATATATATATATATATATATATATATATATATATATATATATATATATATATATATATATATATATTGTAATGTTTGGGGGTTGTTTAGCTCAAGTGTAGCACCCGCTAGCGAGAACAGTCCACACAGATGATTCCTTTTCAGGGCTTTTTGGCCCACTTTTATTAAAGAAAAACAAACAAAGTTCCAGAAATTAAAACAAAAGTGGTTTCCCTCACAGGGGGTTTTCACCATCAGCTTTAAATAAAAGGAAATTCAGCCTCCTGGCTTACACATGCAGCATTGCAAACAAAAATACAGAGCCACCTGGCTCTCTTCAGCAGCAGACGCACCACTGCTCAGGCTCCCACACGGAGCTCTCCCGACTACTGTCAGCGACCTCAGACTCAGGTCTGTGGCTTTCACCGTGCAGCCTGCACTCCCTGGCTACTTCAGTGCACACCTGCACTCTCTGGGTTCTCCCTTGCAAGCCTGGACTCCTCGGCAGTGTGGAGCCCAAAACCATGGTCCTGACTCTACTATCAGGCCAACACACACCTGAACAATCAGTGTGTCGGTAAGTCTCAAATCCCGGACCCAGGACTGGGGATTTCATCCCACCCGGATCTCTAAGAAATCCCCGGGCTCCAGGTCCTTACCAAATAATGAGGAAACTGAAAAGCCAGTTTCCTCTCAGACAAGCAAATACCCTGGAGCCCCTCAACCTGCCTGGTTGAGAATCCTGAACCAATACACTGGTGGGGTACCACACTACCACATATCCCCCTTCTTGTTTCAACCCAGAGGGCGGAACACACCAGTACAACCTCCTCACTTTGGCATGACCATGCAAGCTACCAACCACATGGATAAAATCTGGTTCCATCAGGTGACTTTCTCCATGTCCCCCTGCTACATCTACTCTGGCTCTACAAAGACACTCCCATGCCTTTTTACGAGTGCACTTCCAAAAGCGATGTCTTTCCACTTCTCTTGGGCCTACACTAGTCCTTTTACCAATCTTGGTACCTTTTTGCACATGAGGTTGGTTTCTGAGTTTTAAGGGTCCAACACCATTAGGGTTATAAAGCGATCCCTCATTTTCCACTAGATCACCTCTTTTCTCTTTACTTAATTTAGAAGAAAACAAATTTTTAAACACTGGTTTAGTGATAAGTGGGGGCTCTTTTATTGGGGTGACAGTGGTCTCTCTCTGCGCTCTATGTACGGGCACCCTCTTACTATCCAAACTTAGCGTCACTTGTTTCCTATACATTGCATGCTTCCATTTGTCAGTTTCATCACTAACATCCTCATATGACTGCAGCCTCATCCTAGTCTCCCTCTGAAAGATATCCTGACTATCTTGCCATTTTGAGGTTTTAAAGTCATGTGACACCTTTCTGAGCTTTGGGCCATTTCCCTCCGACCATTGTTTACCACGATCCTTCTCAGACCTTAGAGATTTCTCAAACCTCAGGAAATCTTCCCCAGAACTACCCTCCTGAACCTGTAGGGGGCCTAATTCTGCTGTATATTTTACCTCTTCTGTGTCAATCATACCATTCCCTATCTCATTACAATTTTCAGGGTTTGCTACAACCAGATCAACTTGACCAAGATCATTAGGTCTACCATTATTTTTTTTGTCATCCATGGTTTATATATATATATATATATATATATATATATATATATATATTTATATATTATATATTATATTTATATATTATATATTATATTTATATATAATGTTTGGGGGTTCTCAGTAGTTTTCCATTGGAAAATTGAATTGGAATTGGCCTGGACTGGAAGGGGACAAGCTGACAGTAGGAGAGAATTTACCTGACCAAACTGTTGCTGGTCTTTCATTGTCCAGTCAGAAGTGACTGAAGCAAGGTTAGGCTGGGTTCACACCAGCACGGATCGGCTCACAGCAGGGGTCCGGTGCATCTCCATTCACCATTTCAGGTCCGATTTCAGCCTGAATATTTGGCTGAATTTGGACCTGAAACGGACCAGAAGAAGCACAGGACTCCGAAGCACAGGACTCTCCATAGAGAGCCGTTACAATCTCCTGACATGTGAATTCCCTACATCCAATTCACACTGATGTAAACCCAGCCTAAAACTAAACTAAACTACAACTAAAGGAGATCGAGAAACCAGTGGTTGTCATTATTTGTAATTTACTTTAGAAAATAAATAAATAAATAAATAACAATGGGCTGCTCAGTCTAAAATGTCCGGGCCTATTTTTTTCTCCAAAGTCTGGTCCTGACACCCACAACATCACTATAGAAAGGACTTCTCTAAAAGGGGAGCTATCACTTGGTTATAACTTTTCATTTTACCATACTTTAATGAGAACAGAAATATCTAGTGGCCAACCAGCTAACCATACCTGCTTACAAGTTGACCTAATTTCAGAGGCCAGGCAGTACATTAGGGTTAAGAAAAGATCGGTCTGATGAATTCCTGCATTCATCTGCAAGCTCTGCAAACCTCAAGCATGCAAGATTTGGCATGAATAATTTACAAAGCCATCCACAACTCTTCCCCCAGCTACATCACTAACCTAGTCTCAAAATACCAAACAATCTCTTCGGTCCTCCCAAGACCTCCTGCTCTCTAGCTCCCTTGTCACCTCCTCCCATGCTCGCCTACAGGATTTGGCGCTATATAAATCCTGTATAATAATAAATAATAATAATGAAACCATGGTAGTGGCGAACCCAAACCTAATCACTAATGAACACTAGTGATGAACCAAACATATCTGGGTTCAGGAGGGTTCCCAAAACATTACAGTAGTTCAGGTGCCGAACCTGAGCACACTGAGCTGGCGGCTGTGGCTCCCTGACAACCAGGTGCCCTGCAGAATCCATCATATTTTTGTAGCAGTTGCTCTACTGCTGCTAAAAAAAGATTTTCCTGTGTGGCAAGAGATTTGGGACTCAGCGAACAGCCAATCACCCCAGTAGTTCAGCCATTCAGGACACCAAGGCCGATCCTTAATGAACACTTGTGCCTTTACATCTGCCATCAAGCTGAAAGGAAAATCTAATCTTTGACTTGTCTGCACTATTGGTCTTATATTTGCTTTGTTTGTTAATTTTCTACTAGAACTGGCGATATTGAATAGCTATGAGCCTTGACCCACCACAACAATTACCACAAAGCCACATGCTCCACAGACTGGTTGTGTCCTTTCATAATGCCGTAAAGCTGATGTTTAGGATTGAAGGACAAAAACACACAGGACTGTGTCTACAAGGGATATAGCTTTTTTGATCTCTTTAACGGGAAAACATTTATGTTTAACCAGAACTGGGGTAAAACTCAAAATGATAGAAAACTGTTTACATTTGACTTAGCTGACTGGCCTTGTACACAAAGATATGCACAGTGTAGAGTAGACATAGCAATGTGGTCTTGAATGCTTACTGCAGCAAACTTTAGGGCCAGCAAACTTGAGCTGGGCAGCTGTCCAACCCTCTCTCAGTTGAAGCAGAACAATTTACAGACAAAGTGACACAGCCCTTTTTGGGGTACACGGTCTTTGTGGCACCATTGGACTCTTTTGAGGAGCTGCTCCATGGAACAATCCAGGTACCTGTACTACCGAGCCAATGGTGCTGTACAAAGTCCTCATCCAATCCCCACTTTAGTTTATACCATACCAGACGGGTTTCTTCACTGATGCTCATACTTTACAACAGTCAGATTTGGTTCTACCCCACTTGTCATAGAAGTAGCAAAAAACTTGTTTTTAATTCTATGGAAGAGTTTTTTTATGCCGTCACTCAATTTGGTAGCAGTAGCTTTCTTAGCACTATTTTATTGAGAATTTTAATTTCCCCAAAATTTTGGTGAAACTTGACAGATTTTGGCAAATTTGTGCCATTTTTTCAAAATGTATTGGAGTTTGTGGGGAAGGGTAAATGATTTTTTGGGCAGGGTTTAAGGGTGCAATAAACTTTAAAAGGTTCCTAATGCCGCGTACACACGGTCGGACTTTTCGTCTACAAAAGTCCAACGGACGCTGACGGACTAAAGCTGGCTGGTAATCCGATCGTGTGTGGGCTTCTTCGGACTTTCAACGTACTTTTTTAGCCTCAAATCCGACGTACTTTAGAGTTGAAACATGCTTCAAATCTTTACGTCGTAACTACGACGGACCCCGAAGTCCGCTCGTCTGTATGCTAGTCCTACGGACAAAAAAACGACGCATGCTCATAAGCAAAAACTAAACGGAAGCACTCGGTCTAGTAAAACTAGTGTTCGTATTGTAGGTAGCACATTCATCACGCTGCAAAATCTGTGATCGTTGAATGCAGCGCATTTTATTTCTTCTTTACGAATGCTCTAAAGAA
Organism: Lithobates clamitans; assembly: GCA_037952925.1. Lineage (NCBI taxonomy): Eukaryota > Metazoa > Chordata > Amphibia > Anura > Ranidae > Lithobates > Lithobates clamitans. The sequence goes on from JBBGZY010001795.1 coordinate 688,405, forward strand.
CGAAGGTGTTTTGCTGTTCATAATCAGAGTTCTCCCAAACTGATTTCTGAATTCTTTTTCTCTTTGATCTCATGAATGATATAGTATGCTTTTTATAAACAATGTTTCCATACTAATAATACTTTTTCCCTTATTTTTTTTTTTTTTTTTAGGTTTGTAAAGTTACCACAAAGAACCCATTATTCTTTTTTTTTTTTTTCTAGTGATTATTTTTTATTTTTTAGATAAAGTTAACCCAAAGCACCGTTTTTGTTTATGTATATTTTTTTTTTTTCAAGACTTACCACTTGAACATTCTTAACATTAGTAATGTATTTTTGGTGTGTTTTTTTAAAACTCAATGAGATTGTTGTCCCTTGTTAATTTAACATTGTGTGTAAAATCAATGATTTAAAAGAAAACACATAAAGTCTTTTGCTAAACTCAAAAAAGATCCATTTATTCATGGTCAAAATAAAATAAAGAGGAAGTCAACGCTGGAAAAAGTCGGTGTACAAGAAAATTGGGATCTTGAGGAGTCCATATAAGAGGGAGCACAATCTGGTCCAAGAATCCCAGAGATCAACAGCACCAGCAGATGATCTAGATGTCCCCAGACTGTGGTCCTACAACAGCCTGCGTCTTCTGTCAGACCAGACTGAACCCAGGTCATCACTTTCTTCTCTTCCCTGCAGCCTTTCCTCCACGCTGCCCTGCAGCCTTCCCTGCAGCCTTCCCTGCAGCCTTCCCTGTAGCCTTCTTTTGAGGCTGTGGCTCTGGTGTTTCAGTTGTGGCAGGAGGAGGAGGAGGAGGAGGAGGAGGAGGAGGAGGAGGAGGAGGGGGGGCTGCCTCATGTAGTTGGGTGTTTTTTGTTAGCGTGCCCTGCAGCCCCTTATGGATTGTTTCCCCAAATAGGCGCTCACAAATGAGGCGCTGCTCCCAATCCATCTGAAGAAGCCTGCTGGCTAAGTAGCAGCCATAGGCTTCTTCCGCTTCGGGGGGGCTTGTTAAAAAACGGGTGGCCTGTTGCATGAGGCGCAGGGACGCGTCCTGTGTGACCATCCCCTTCCTGGCCCTTTTTTTTGGAAGGTGGAGGGGAGGCACTTGGGATTGGGTGAGGCTCCTACTGGGCCCAGCCACCTCACTTGGCCCAGCCACCTCACTTGGCCCAGCCACCTCACTTGGCCCAGCCACCTCACTGGGAGCAGCCACCTCCTGCCTGACACTGGGCCCAGCCTCCTCCAGGATGATGGTGAATCCGGCCTCCTCCAGGCTGTCCATGGGCCCGGTCTCCTCCTGCCTGCCACTTTCCCCACATTCCTCCTGGATGGACTCATCCTGTGTATAAAAAAAGGACAATAGTTTTAGTTTCTTTTTTTGGGTTCATCAATGACACACAGTTTGCTTCTCATGACTAGCAAATTCAATGTGAATACATCTCTTTAATAAAAGAGTCTAATCAGACACCCTAATTATTTCAAGCAGGTGCCAAACATATTTAGTCACTACTATCATTTGATATGTATACACAATTTGGAGTGCAAAATTATTTGAGACAATTATAACATCCAGTTAACATCATTAATATTAGTACAGTAAATATTTGTTAAAATAATTTACCTGACTCCAGATGGTCATATCCGGTTCATCCAGGATGGAAGACCCAGCTTGCTCCTCATCAGCCTCTGCTGGGGTGGAGGGAAGGGTGGAGGGAAGGGTGGAGGGAAGGGTGGAGGGAAGGGTTGAAAGTGATGCCCTGGCTTCATTCTGGTCATCAAGAAAACGGAGTTGATTGTAGTACCACAGCCTGGGTACATAAACATCATCTGCTGATGCTCCTGATCTCCTTGATTCCTGGATCTTCCTATGCTCCCTTTTATACATGTTCCTCAAGACCCCAATTTTCTTGAGCACTGTCTCCATTGTTGCTCCCGGGATGGTCTCCTGGACAAAGGACAGAAGTCTCTCCAGCGTTGACTTCCTCACATGCTTGGCATAATACTGAGGGTGTTTCACCTCCCACAAATTCCTCATCTCTCGATATTTTGAAATAAAAGAAGTAAGGAACTCTGGATCCTTCAATAGGGGATTCATTATATCTGGAAAAGAGCAAGTCACAAGACCAAAAACACTTATTATATGTTTCTGCTAACCCCTCATCATCTTCTCCCTATGTAGGCCTCATCAATCTATCAAGCCATATAGGCCGCTTGCTACAAAGTCATGACCATAAACCCCCCCAAAAAAAAAAAATATATATCTCAAATTACCTTCGTTTTGTAACGTCCTGTTCCACTATCACCTACGCACAGAACGTACGTACGACACGCGCGAAAGGCCCCTCTTTATACACTACGCATGTGTGAAACTCCGCCTGCGTCGCCCGCCCCTGACGTTCGAAATTAACTCATGTTCTCCGCCCCCTAATTCGACGCACAGAACGTACGTACGACACGTGCGCAAGGCCCTCCTTTATACACTACGCATGTGTGAAACTCCGCCTGCGTCGCCCGCCCCTGACGTTCGAAATTAACTCATGTTCTCCGCCCCCTAATTCGACGCACAGAACGTACGTACGACACGTGCGCAAGGCCCTCCTTTATACACTACGCATGTGTGAAACTCCGCCTGCGTCACCCGCCCCTGACGTTCGAAATTAACTCATGTTCTCCGCCCCCTAATTCGACGCACAGAACGTACGTACGACACCTGCGCAAGGCCCTCCTTTATACACTACGCATGTGTGAAACTCCGCCTGCGTCGCCCGCCCCTGACGTTCGAAATTAACTCATGTTCTCCGCCCCTTTTTTGTTACGGCGCGTAGTGGAGTTAAAGAATGGCGGAGACACCTGAAATGTTGACGACCTCAGGTAGTGGAGACAGCCCGGAGGCTGGAACGTCTGGAACGTCAACGAAATCTATGAGGTCTAGATTTAAGGCCTCTAATATGAGTTTCAAAGAGATGGTGGAGATGGTGGCCATTCTTCACAAAGACGACTATGATGGCAATTATGGGCCGTACGCACGGCCAAATTTGCGCAAGGCCAAAATAATGGCGAAGGTCGTGGAGACTTTGCAGGCATCTTTTGGGGTCCAGCGCTCCAAAGATCAATTGCGAAAAAGATGGTCTGACCTGAAACTCAGGGAGCCGGATCAATACCGACGTATCCGGAAAGTTCTTAAAAAAAGTAAGTACTTGTCGTGTTTTTCTCTTGTGTTTATTACCTTGTATACTGCTCCATGTGCTTTTCCTTCCTATACGATTTTTGTTCATCGTTTTAAACGATCTTTTAATAAACCTCGTTACATATCCATATCTATCTATATCTAGATATATCTATCTATCTATATCTAGATCTATCTATCTATCTATATCTAGATCTATCTATCTATCTAATATATATATCTATCTATCTATCTATCTAAATATATATATATAAATATATATATATATATATATATGAATATATATATATATATATATAAATATATATATATATATATAAATATATATATATATATATATAAATATATAAATATATCTATATAAATATATATATAAATATATATATATAAATATATCTATATAAATATATATATAAATATATATATATAAATATATCTATATAAATATATCTATATAAATATATATATATATATATATATATATATATATATATATATATATATATATATATATATATATATATATATCTATATATATAAATATATATATATATATATAAATATATATATATATAGATATATAGATATATATAGAGATATATATATATATAGATATATATATATATATATATATATAGATATATATATATATATTTATATATATATATATAGATATAGATATATATATATAGATATATATAGATATATATAGATATATATATATATATATATATATATATATATAGATATATATATATATATATATATATATATATATATCTATATATATATCTATATATATATCTATATATATATATAGATATATATATATATAGATATATATCTATATATATATATATATATATATATATATCTATATATATATATATATCTATATATATATATATATAGATATATATATATATATATATATATATCTATATCTATATATATATATATATATCTATTTGAAGTTCTCTTAATTTTTTGGATTTACATTTAGTTAGATATTTAGAGATTTTGTTCCAGATATAGAGAGAGATCAAAAGATTATTAACTATATTTTGAGATATTGATATCTATCTATCCGGTATGTCTTTATAATTTTAAATATTGAAGTAAAATAGGAACTCTACACAAACCACTTCACTACAAATGTTGGAAAATTATTATGTCCTAAAATATCTGTGTGCTAATTAGATTAATAATTTTTTGTTTCACATAGGGGAAAAATCACTCAGCCAACCACAAGAAGACAGTCCACCCCAAGCAAAACATGATTGGGCAATCAGCCCAAGTCCCATTGAGGATGTGGAGGAAGGAGAGGTGGGCGACATGGGCACCCCACCAGGTGAGTGTCTGACACAGCAGCTTACGTTAATCTATGCATGGCTGCCTTTTGTTTAATTGAATTTGTCTACTCTATTTTAGGGGATCTGGTTGTGCTTCATTCAAGCAACAGTGCCACCCCCGAGGATGTGGAGGAATTAGGCTACATGGCCACCCCACCAGGTCAGTGTCTGAGACAACAGCTTTATTTCTGGTAAGGTAAACTATGTATGTGTGCATATTTCTAAAGACATTTTTTGGTTTCATTCCACTTTAGGAACAACAAGAAGTGACTATTTCACCTCTGAAAGTGCCCAACGTCTAATTGGTCAAATAATGGCCTGGAATCAAGACATGGATCAAATGCGTAATCGGCTGGATCGTATGCAGCAGGAAATGAAGGACATGATTGATGTTTTGGGTCGAATCTAAATGCCCTTTTTTAAACCCCAAAACATCAATCATGTCCTTCATTTCCTGTTTTGCTGACCCCATTCTGGGCCTTCTCTTTCTTTTTTTGGCAGAACATAAATGGCTGTTTAACCTAATGTCAAAAAGGAGGGCTGTTTCTCGTATATCCCTCAAAAATCCACAAAAAAAAAAAAAATTGATTTTCTAAAAAACACCAAAAAAAAAAAAAAAAATTGATTTTAAAAAAACCCAAAAAAAAAAAAAATTGATTTTAAAAAAACCAAAAAAAAAAAAAAAAAATTGATTTTAAAAAAACCAAAAAAAAAAAAAATTGATTTTAAAAAAACCAAAAAAAAAAAAAAAAAAGTGATTTTAAAAAAACCAAAAAAAAGAAAAAAGTGATTTTAAAAAAACCAAAAAAAAAAAAAAAAAGTGATTTTAAAAAAACCAAAAAAAAGAAAAAAGTGATTTTAAAAAAACCAAAAAAAAAAAAAAAATAATTAATGTTAAAAAACCAAAAAAATTCAAAAAATTGATTTGAAAAAACCAAAAAAAAGAAAAATAATTAATGTTAAAAAACCAAAAAAATTCAAAAAATTGATTTGAAAAAACCAAAAAAAAGAAAAATAATTAATGTTAAAAAACCAAAAAAATTCAAAAAATTGATTTGAAAAAACCAAAAAAAAGAAAAATAATTAATGTTAAAAAACCAAAAAAATTCAAAAAATTGATTTTAAAAAAACAAAAAAAAGAAAAATAATTAATGTTAAAAAACCAAAAAAATTCAAAAAATTGATTTTAAAAAAACAAAAAAAAAAAAATAGCTTTTAAAAAAAAACAAAACTTGATTTTCCAAAAAAAAAAAAGCCTGTTTTGGAAAATCAAAAAGCCAAAAATATTTTTTTGTGGATTAGGTAGAAATATTTAAATATAATTATATTTTGCTACATCATTAAGATACCATTATATTTTTGTCTATGAACATTTTATACTAAATGCAGAACTGAATGCATAACAACCATTAATAAAAACATCTCCTTATAGGATTTTAACAAATGTGTGGTTTGTTATTTCAAGGCTCAGTATCAGTTTGGTTATAATTGTCAAAAAGTTGTTTACAGTGGCAATGGAGCTTATTTAGACATTTTTAAAATTCAAATACAGTTGGCACTACAACTGCTCGACCATAACCTAGGAGACAGCCCAAAAGAAAGGCAAGCAATAAATATAATGCCAGATTTCAGCAATATTTTTTTTATTGTCAAAAAATTATATATCCTGGCCCATTGCAATGGCCCCCCTACCCATAAAATAATCAACATATTGCTGTCTAACTTGACGGGAACTTTGGGGGGCCAAGCCAGTACGGACAGTATCCAGGCCTGTAAGGTTGGCTTCTATTTGTCCGGCCTCAGGCCCAACTGTGCCTATATAATTGGCAGAATGCTTATTTAAAAAGTTGTGCAGAATGCAGCACGATAAAATTATAAAATTAAGTTTGTATTCCGCCAAATTAATGGCTGTTTGAAACAGGCGGAACCGGCTGGCCAGAATTCCAAACGCATTCTCAACCACTCTTCTAGCTCTGGCCAGCCGGTAATTAAAAACCCTCCTCTCCGGGGTGAGGGTTCTTTGGGGGAATGGCCTCATGAGGTGCTTGCTCAGAGCGAAGGCTTCATCGGCAATGAAGACAAAGGGGAGTCCTTCCACGTTATCCTCATCAGGTGGCAATCCCAGGCCACCACTCTGGAGACGCTGGCAGAACTCCGTCTGGGCAAATACTCCTCCATCCGACATCCGGCCATTCTTCCCCACGTCCACATATAAAAAATCATAGTGTGCCGACACCACCGCCATTAAAACAATACTGTGGAACCCCTTATAATTAAAATAATATGACCCCGAATGGGGTGGTGGCACAATGTGGACTTGTTTCCCATCTATAGCCCCTCCACAATTGGGAAAGTCCCAACGGCTGGCAAAATGGGATGCCACAGTCTGCCATTCCTGTGGCGTTGAAGGAAACTGGGGAATCAAACAAGAAAACCAAAATCAATTAATTTGGAAGCTAACATTGCAAGAAAATTAGACAATTAAAAACATTATTCCCCAGCATCAGTATAACATTCAATAATTTAATTCTTCTGGAATAACTAATATGGAAAAAGGCACACTTATCAGATTGCTCACCCCCTCTGATAGAACATTGATTACATTTTAGGGGGTTGTGAAATCCCTAAAAAAAATTACTTTAACAACACGCAGGAATTTAGGGACTAACAAAGGCTACAAGACTGCAGTTGTCGCACTCTGCAGGTGCAGTTGCTAACCAGCTTACAGTAAATGAGGTAATGTCAAAAGGCATTCATGTTGCAAAGAGTACACAATCACATGCAAGGGCAATTAATGAAAACACTTTGAGGCTTGCATATGATTTGATGATGGAAATCAGCAGAGCTTCTGCTCATTTACTAAAGCACTGGAACAAATGCACTTGTAGAGTGCACATGCATTTTGCTAAGTGCAACATAGATTTGCTTTAGACAAATCAACACCACAGAACATTCAAGCAAATTTTAACGAGGGTGGGGGTGGGGGGGGTTGTGAAATCTAGCTAATTGCTAATTAGCAGCACACTATTTGGAGTGAGTTCAGGTGGGGGGGGGGGTTGTGAAATCTAGCTAATTGCTAATTAGCAGCACACTATTTGGAGTGAGTTCAGGTGGGGGGGGGGGGGGTTGTGAAATCTAGCTAATTGCTAATTAGCAGCACACTATTTGGAGTGAGTTCAGGTGGGGGGGGTTGTGAAATCTAGCTAATTGCTCATTAGCAGCACACTATTTGGAGTGAGTTCAGGTGGGGGGGGGTTGTGAAATCTAGCTAATTGCTAATTAGCAGCACACTATTTGGAGTGAGTTCAGGTGGGGGGGGTTGTGAAATCTAGCTAATTGCTAATTAGCAGCACACTATTTGGAGTGAGTTCAGGTGGGGGGGGGTTGTGAAATCTAGCTAATTGCTAATTAGCAGCACACTATTTGGAGTGAGTGGGGGGGGGGGGTTGTGAAATCTAGCTAATTGCTAATTAGCAGCACACTATTTGGAGTGAGTTCAGGTGGGGGGGGGGTTGTGAAATCTAGATAATTGCTAATTAGCAGCACACTATTTGGAGTGAGTTCAGGTGGGGGGGGGTTGTGAAATCTAGCTAATTGCTAATTAGCAGCACACTATTTGGAGTGAGTTCAGGTGGGGGGGGGTTGTGAAATCTAGCTAATTGCTAATTAGCAGCACACTATTTGGAGTGAGTTCAGGTGGGGGGGGGTTGTGAAATCTAGCTAATTGCTAATTAGCAGCACACTATTTGGAGTGAGTTCAGGTGGGGGGGGGGTTGTGAAATCTAGCTAATTGCTAATTAGCAGCACACTATTTGGAGTGAGTTCAGGTGGGGGGGGGGTTGTGAAATCTAGATAATTGCTAATTAGCAGCACACTATTTGGAGTGAGTTCAGGTGGGGGGGGGGTTGTGAAATCTAGATAATTGCTAATTATAAGCACACTAAATACACTCCAACAAAATACATTCAAAATGAGTAGACTAGGTGGATATGTTCCCATCACTTCATGCTGGGAAGGTTATTGAAGGAAACTATACATGCATGACAAAAAATAACATGAAAAAATCCCAGCATGTGTGAGGATAAAAAGGGGACATTCACACACTATATTGCAATGATGGGAAGTAGTGTTTGAAGCAAGAAATACATTACATTATCAAAGATTACATAAAAGAACATGTGATGCTAATAAAAGAAAAATATCTTACCTTAATATAGTCCTTCTGCAGGACCTGTATGATGGCAGAACAGGTCTCTGGGATAATGATCCCCAGAGCCTGGGGGGAGATGCCTGTCGAGAACTTAAGGTCCTGCAGGCTTCTCCCTGTGGCCAAATACCGCAAGGTAGCGACCAGCCTCTGCTCCGGAGTGATGGCTTGCCTCATGCAGGTATCCTGCCTGCTGATATAGGGGGTCAGCAAAGCCACCAAACGGTCAAAAACGGGGTCCGTCATCCGGAGAAAGTTCCTGAAATCCTCAGGATTATTCTCACGGATCTCACGGAGCAAAGGCATGTGACAGAACTGGTCACGCTGAAGCAACCAATTCTTGGTCCATGAACTCCTCCTCGCCCTGTTCATGGACTGGTCTTGGGCTGAAGAATAAACTACAGCACCAAGCACATACAATGCACGAGCTCTACGACGAGTACGTACAGGTAACATGGCTTCAAAACGGTCGGCTGGTCAGAACGCACTAAACAGAACGCACTGAAGAACAGCAAGGCCTGTGAAGAACAACCTGAAAATCAGGAACGAGCGGCCAATAAAACAAAGATTTCTCAATGCCAACTGACCAAACGCACTGAAAAGCAGATACAAACCTCACAAGCACAGACTGAACAACAGTTAAAACGAACTGAAAAATACGAGTCTCACAAGCGCGAATCGTCTCTCACCAAACTTCTACTAACACGAGATAAACACGAGATTAGCAGAAGGAGCCCAAAGGGTGTCGTACGGGCTATTGAACTTCCGTTTTATAGTCTCGTCGGACTTGGTGTACGTCACAGCGTACTAAGCTGTCGTACTTTTGTGTGGTCGTGTGTGGGCAAGTCCGTTCGTAAGAAAGTCTGCCCCAAGTCCGCCGAAGGTACGCCGGAAGTATGTCGGACAGGCTGTCCGACTTTTGTAGCTGCAAAGTCCGACCGTGTGTACGCGGCATAAGATTTACTTTTAATTCTCCTAGATGTGTTCTGGTGCCAAAAAGTGACCTCTTAGTTGCCCCATTATTTTATAGGAAAAAAAATAGACAGCAAAAAAAGTAAACTTAAAAAATATATATCAGCAGTATAAAAATAACAAGCAAAAAGAAAAGAAAAAAAGTAACAAATACAAAGAACACTTATGCCCCGTACACACGGTCGGATTTTCCGATGGAAAATGTGTGATGGGACCTTGTTGTCGGAAATTCCGACCGTGTGTGGGCTCCATCACACATTTTCCATCGGATTTTCCGACACACAAAGTTTGAGAGCTTGCTATAAAAATTTCCGACAACAAAATCCGTTGTCGGAATTTCCGATCGTGTGTACACAAATCCGACACAAAAAGTGCCAAGCATGCTCAGAATAAATAAAGAGATGAAAGCTATTGGCTACTGCCCCGTTTATAGTCCCGACGTACGTGTTTTAGGTCACCGCGTTCAGAATGATCGGATTTTCCAACAACTTTGTGTGACCGTGTGTATGCAAGACAAGTTTGAGCCAACATCCATCGGAAAAAATCCTAGGATTTTGTTGTCGGAATGTCCAATCAATGTCCGACCGTGTGTACGGGGCATAAAAGTGACACTAAACAATTTCTTATTTTCTAAAAATAACCATATGCATCCACTACTTAATTATTTTGTAATCTATTTTTCATTAAGATGTTTCTTACTGTATTTTACTGCCTCCTTGTAATGCCTTCCAAGAGTTGCCTAGCCTCTCCATTTCCCCCTCATTCCCTTTGTTTGGAATAAGCAGTGCATGCTAGTTGCAGCCATGTGCACTGCTCTATGCACACTACACACCCCATCGTTTCTAGTTCAGCGAAGCACAGTGAATACGTGGTTAGTACCTCCACCTAGCAGCACTAGGGTCATCGGTTCAAATTCCAACCACAGCTCTACCTGCCTGGAGTTTGCATGTTCTCCCTGTGTCTGCGTGGGTTTCCTCTGGGTACTCCGGTTTCCTCCAACCCCAAAGACGTGCTTTATACGGTAACTTTCTTCATAGACTGGATAAGAGTAGGGCAGCACAGTGGCATAGTAGTTAGCACTCAAGCCTTGGAGCAGTGGCGGAACTACCAGGGTCGCAGAAGTCGCAGTTGCAACTGGGCCCTTACCCCCCCCAATCAAAGAAATGCCGTCTGCCTCAGAGGGGGCAATTGCAGTGTCTGGACCCCTGGCACCCTGTAAATGATGCAACATTAGGGGGTAAGGGAGGATTTGTACCGCGCTGGAGGGGTTATGCTCTAGGAAGGGGGATGGGGGGGGTAAGATAATTTATGCTGCAGAGAATTAGGTAAGTGAAGAGGATTTGTTCCAGGATGGCAAGGACAGGGGTCACAATTGCAGCGTATAGAGGAGGTGGCATATAAAGCAACCAATCCCCTCCATTTTCCTCCTGCAGCTTTTCAGTGAAAATTGAGGCGATCAGTTCCTCTATATGCCACCCCACGCCTCTCCTATCTACCTACTGCTGCCCCCAGGCCTCTGTGTACTCCCTTGCTCCCTCATCCCCCGCAGCACTGCCGGCTTCCACCTCCCATCTTCTGACAACTGCTGCGGGGGATGTGTCAGGATGGAGAGCGGGAAAAGGGCCCTTTCCTTGTCTTATTGATTAGAGTCAGTGATCCATATCAGTCACTGACTCTGTTCATTCATAACTGAGGCATAATAAACTGTGTTTACTATGCTTCAAATGAACGGGAAGCCTCTGTACAGAGCTATCCCTGTCCATTTATTCTGTGCAGCGATGGAGATTGAGAACTGTGTCCTCAGTCACCATTCTCTGTCTCAAAGGTGAAACATCAGAGGTCTGTTTAGACCCCTATTATCCCACCAAAGCCCCCCAAACAGGGCTCCTAAAAAATTGTACAAATAATAAAAAATAAAATTGTAAAAATAAATAAAATAAATTGCCAAAACGAATAAACAAATAAAATTAAAATAAAAAAACTACTGACACCAGTGGTGGAACTACCAGGGTCACAAGGTCACAATCAGGCCCGGTCAGGAGTCAGGGGCAGCAGGAGGTAGATAGGAGAAGCGTGGGGTGGCATATAGAGGAACTGATCACCTCAATTTTCCTCCTGCAGCCACTGAAGAGCCGCAGGAGGAAAATGGAGAGGATTGGTTGCTTTATGATTTTTTGCACCGGGGCCCTGAGGGGTTCTAGTTATGCCTCTGCCTTGGAGCACTGTTTCCTTGGTTTCTTAATCCAACCAGGATTCTACCTGCATGGAGCTTGCATGTTCTCCCTGTGCCTGCGTTGGTTTCCTCCGGGTACTCCGGTTTCCTCTTACACTCCAAAGACATGCTAGTAGGTTATTTGGCTCCTGTCTAAATGGGCCCTAGTATGTGTATATATGAATCCGAGTTACGAACCTTAGATTGTAAGCTCCTTGAAGGCAAGGTCTGGTGTGAAAATGTAATATATATGTAAAGCACTGCATAAATTGATGGCGCTATATAAGTATCTGTAAAAAAACGAAATAAATAAATAAATCTCAGGAGCCAGCAAGCTAGGGTGGATACGTTCCTATATATAGTAGCCACCTTCTAATAGGAAGTCAGATCACAGGAGCAAAAACAAAGGAATTTGGTGATTTGTAGGAGGCAGAGAGCAATAGAAAAGTTTTTTTGAGTTATGAATCCAAACTTGAATACAGTGTCATCTATACAGGGCGCAGGGGTGCCTCCCCCCTAATCCATGCGTCTGGCCCCTAATCTACATGCAGGGTGCCGGTCGCATGGATTCCAATGTTTTTTTTTTTTGTTTTGTTTTTTTAAGCACATGATTAGAGCCTCCGGCTTCAAAAAAGGTGGGCTTGGAGCACTGCGCCCTGAGCCCACCCAGTTGTGTGACAATAGCAAATGAATATTCGCTATTGTCTTCCTGATTCTCCTCCCGGCCAATCAGGAAGCGGGTCCTGAGACCGCGTCAATAAGAGAAGCGACCGTATTATCCGCCAAGGAGGAAGTCGCTAAAGAGGAGACACAAGGGAAGCCACCGTGAAGCCGCCAACGAGGAGGAGACTCAGGAAAGATCCAAAGCTGCCTGCAACCTAGATGGGGGCAAGCGTGGGACCGGTGGGTGGATCGACTAGCCAGCAACCGGGAGTGGGGGGGGTTTGTTTTTTTGCCTCCTCCCCAAAATAGAACACCAGCCGCCACTGCTTGAATAGATTGATTTTTTTTTTTTTAAACCAGAGCTTAGTGTCACTTTCATAAGGACAAACTACCCTATAAACAAAAGATCAAACACCCTACATAAAGAAAAAGTATCTTTTTTGCCTAATTACATTGTAATGATTGAGAGTTTCCACGTCAGGTCTGCTTTCCAAATGTTTTAAAATAGAGGCAAAAGTAGGGTTTTCAAACACTAACAACCTCAGTACCTTTGAACGACTTTATTTTGTTTGCTGAAAGGTAGTTCAAAGGTTCTGATATCACTCAACACAAATATGTTGCATGAGAGATTAAAACGATAAAACACCAAGTCCATTTGGCGTTCTTTTTATTTATTTATTTATTATTTTTTTTACTAAACAGCAGAATAAAAAGAAATGACTAATCAAAACATATTGAACATGTTTGTATAGAACAAACATTCACAACTACAGAAAAGAAAATGAACAAGCTAGTGAACAGAAATCACACCCTATAGAGCAGAGCTTTGCTGCCATCTCACGTCACTAATAGGTAATAGAAAACTATTCTACCATTTCCTCCAATGTTCACCGCTGACTGATGGTTTTGGTTAATGTGGGGAAGGGCATTAAACTGTTTTGGGTTTTTATTGTCATCTGAGATTTTGGGGGTTACTCACACACAATGTGAGTACTGCGACCTTCAATATAGTATATCTCCAGTGCTGCTCTTAGACAACCAATTCCGTCCTGCATGACAATAACCCCAAAATCATAACGAATTACCTACAGAGAAGAGAAGAACATTACATAGTTACATAGTAGGTGAGGTTGAAAAAAAGACACAAGACCATCAAGTCCAACCTATGTGTGTGATTATATGTCAGTATTACATTGTATATCCCTGTATGATGAGGTCGTTCAGGTGCTTATCTAACTATTATCTAATAGTTTTTTTAAGCTATTGATGCCCCCCACTGAAACCACCACCTGTGGAAGGGAATTCCACATCCGTACCGCTCAATGCCGTGTACACATGATCGGACTTTCCGTCAGAATAGACTCTGACGGTCTTTCCGATGGAGTTCCGCTGAAACGAACTTGCCTACACATGATCACACCAAAGTCCGATCGGTTAGAACGCGATGACGTATGACGGGACTAGAAAAAGGAAGTTCAATAGCCAGTAGCCAATAGCTGCGTTGTTTTTGGTCTGTGGGAATAGCATACATACGAGCGGTTTTCCCGATAGGAACTGATTCCGTCAGAAAGATTTGAAACATGTTCTATTTCTAGGTCCGTCCGAATTTTCAAAAGGAAAAGTCAGATGAAGCCCACACACGATCGGAATGTCCGATGGAATGATTCCGTCTGACTTTTTCTGCCGGAAAGTCTGGTCGTGTGTACGTGGCATTACAGTAAAGAACCCTCTACGCAGTCTAAGGTTAAACCTCTTTTCTTCTAATCTTAATGAGTGGCCACGATTCTTGTTAAACTCTCTTCCACAGAAAAGTTTTATCCCTATTGTGGGGTCACCAGTACGGTATTTTTTAAATTTAAATCATATCCCCTCTCAAGCGTCTCTTCTCCAGAGAAAATAGTTCAGTGCTCGTAACCTTTCCTCATAACTAATATCCTCCAGACCCTTTATTAGCTTTGTTGCCCTTCTTTGTACTCGCTCTATTTCCAGTATATCCCTCATAAAGACTGGTGCCCAGAACTGGACAGCATACTCCAGGTGCGGCCAGACCAGAGTCTTGTAGAGCGGGAGAATTATCGTTTTATCTCTGGAGTTGATCCCCTTTTTAATGCATGCCAATATTCTGTTTGCTTTGTTAGCAGCAGCTTGGCATTGCATGCCATTGCTGAGCCTATCATCTACTAGGACCCCCAGGTCCTTTTCCATCCTAGATTCCCCCAGAGCCCCCCCCCCCCCCCCCCAGTGTATAGATTGAATTTATATTTTTGCCACCCAAATGCATTATTTTAAAATTTTCTTCTTGCAAGGTTTCCACATCCTGCAGAGAAGTTATTGCCCTGCTTAGCTTAGTATTGACCGCAAATACAGAGATTGAACTATTTATCCCATCCTCCAGGTCGTTTATGAACAAATTAAACAGGGTTGGTCCCAGCAGGTCAAGGAGATCTGGTGAGTGAGCACTACCTCATAGTGTGTTATGGAAGAGTCAATATAAAGAAGAAATAATATTCACTGTTGACACAAGTTGTATAACATTTGTGAATGGATTGACATAATGTTGGTGCACAAGGTCACTTAAAAAGGAGCTCCACTTCCCCCCTCCGCAAAAAAATGAAAAGTCAGCAGCTAAAAATACTGTAGCTGCTGACTTTTAATATTAGGGCACTTACCTGTCCAGGAAGCCCGCAGTGTCCACACTTGAGCCGATTTTTCAATTGGCTATCTGGTGCTGGCACAGCCATCTTGACTAAGGGAAACTGGCAGTGAAGCCTTGCAGGTACACAGCTGGTTTCCTACTGTGCGTGCGTGAAGTGCACTGCGCTGTGTAGATGGGCCGCAGTTTTCTGGGACCTGTAAAGTGTCCCAGAAGGCTGCTGGGAAAGGAAGGGGGGGCATAACTGTCAAAACCAGGTACCCGCTCCCTCTTCTCCCCCAAAAGGTTCCAAATATGGCAGTGGGGGGGGGGGGGGGAGGCAGACAAGGGGAGCTACATCTTTTGGGTGGAGCTCCACTTTAAAGTGTTTGTAAATATGGGGGCACTTGTGTGTGCGTAGCGGTACCCCCGTAGGGGCTGCTAAGTGATATGGCCCACCTGTCACCCTGCCCAGCCCGGTGTTCACCTCTCAGACACTCCAAGACAGAAAACAGTCCATGTGCTTGTTTTTATGTTTTATTGAGGGGATTAAACTTGGATAGGGTATAGGAAGTATGGGATGCCCAATTGATTCGGAACAAATAATTGGGACAACTTATATACACTCTGGTATATACAGTTCTCCCTTCCTCAGGGACAACTCTTACTGCAGACTATTACTCCTCAGCTCCTCCAGCACAACTCTTACTTGAGCTTTCAGGCACAGCTAGCACTGCATGGTTAGGCCTGACACTGGCTTTAGCCAGGCCTTAGCAACTGCCTTTTGCAGGCAGGGACCGTGTGCCCCTTTGGTGTAGCAACGAAAAGTTCTTGGTGCTAGCTAACTTTGGTTACTAAGCCCAGTAACCCATCTTCAGGCCCTGCCACCCCTCCTGGCTGTAGCTGCCCCTCTGCACTGCCCATGACACCACAGTCCGTACTGCTGGCTCTGCACCCATCCCAGACTGCATGCTCCCAGTCCCCTCAGGCGTTCCTCCCCAGCCCTCCTGACTGTGCATGTCACTCACCAGCCCTCTTCTGGCTGCGACCAGTTGTTCCTCTCCTTGGAGACTTGCCTGGCAATGCTCTCTCCTGCTGTCCTCTCTTGCTCCTTCTGTGCCTCCTGTCCAGAACCTTCACGCTTTCCTGAAGGGCTCTGTCTGCACCCGAGCCACAGGCCCAAGGTAAGCCCCCAACAGACTTGAGCTACCTTAAAGGCCCCGACAGCCTAGCATTCCATCTAGAGTTGCCACCTCATCCCTTTAAACCCGAACACATATTAATTACACAGGTTCTGTGGCTGTCTAAGGTGGTAATTAAACTCACTTGTTGCCTTATCTGCATTTAATTAGCCTCAGAACCTGTGTAATTCATATGTGTTCGGGTTTAAAGGGATGAGGTGGCAACCCTAATTCCATCCAAGCTCTGAACAACTTCAACTCCTGCCCAGCTGGGCTGACCTTGAGTATTTAAGGAGGCCTGCCCCCTGCCAATCAATCAGGTTGGGGATTGGTCATAGCCCTTTAGAACACCCGAGGCAGCTCTACCTCTCCTCTCCTCCTCTCCTTCCAGAACCCTCTAGAAGGAAAAGGGAGGTCCCAGTGATGCTGCCTGTGAGTCACCAGCTGCTACTCTGAGCCACTCCCAGCCCACAATAAAAATAAACAAACAGGCCTGACTGCCAGCCAGGCCTGCCTATATTTACCTAACCTACCGAACTTCTCTCTTTAGCACCTACCTACCTAGAGGGTGCTACACGTGTTTGCTCCCGAGCCCTGCACTCTGTGACCTTAACCACCTCCGGACCAGCAACATCTCTGTACATCGCTGGACTTTCGATAGTTACACCGTGATGATGGCTGCACGCACAGTCATCACCCCAATATTGTTTTATAGAACCGGCAGTCAGTTCTCTTGTAAAAGCAATCCTAGCGGCTAACTTGCTGCTGGACTGCTTTTTCAAGCAGCGAGAGGGGATGTCCCCCCTATCCCTCCAACCACGGCTTTCTTGGGCTCTCCTATCCCACCGGTAGACCCGAACGATCAGCCAGCACATCTGCTGCCTAGGACGCCGGGTCACTGGTGTTCCTACACTCTTCTCTCTGCAGCAACCAACTAAGTCTCAGCATCAGCAGCAGCCGCCGCTCCGTTCGCACATAGTGTCAGAGGCACAGCGGCAGGGGAGGACTGTGTCTGTGTCCCGACTCCCAAATGAACAGAAGCTAACAAACATTTATTGATGGGCACTGGTAGGATGCATTGATGGGCGCTGGCAGGCTGCAATTACTGGGCACTGGTGAGGTTGCATTTGATGGGCACTGATGAGGCTGCATTGATGGGTGCTGGTGAGGCTGCATTGATGGGCGCTGGTGAGACTGCATTGATGGGCACTGGTGGGGTATACATGGGCAGGGCAAAGAGGATTGAGTCAGGGGTGGAGCGGCAAAATGAGGTTTCCTCTAGGGTGTCAAAAATCCTTACACCAGCCCTGGATCCAGGCCCCCCATGAACTAAAAAGTGTACTGTAAAGTTCAAAATAGAATTTTATATAAAAAAAGTGAAGTGTTTATCCCCAGGTACTAACAATTACGTATGGATGATCCTGATGACGTATCTCAATGTCGTCCTCAATTTGTGTATCTATGGCATCCAGAAACCTGTGAAAAAGTTGATG